>CAWUFW010023180.1:0-80390 GCA_963921515.1 Calotriton arnoldi | reverse complement strand
AAAAAACCGTTGAAATTCACTGAAAAAACCATAGGTTTCAGACACGTTATAGTTAGGAATTAGCATTTAAAAAACCTTTGAAATTCACTGAAAAAACCATAGGTTTCAAGCACGTTATAGTTAGAAATTAGCATTTAAAAAACCTTTGAAATTCACTGAAAAAACCATAGGTTTCAGGCACGTTATAGTTAGAAATTAGCATTTAAAAAACCTTACAAATTCACTGAAAAAACCATAAGTTTTAGGGACAGTTATAGTTAGTTGGACATTGCACTCGTACAAAACCCGTGAAATTCCCCCGTTATAGTTAGTTCAGGTAACTATAACTCACGCCCCCACAATGCACTGCTGATGACGTCACATATTACATCACTCATGACATGGTCAGTGACATCACTCATGACATCACTGATGACATCTCAAATGACATCACTGATGACATCATCCAGTGACTGTGTGTTTCTGTAAAGTTTAAATATGTTTAATATATATAGGGAAAGGCGTATTGAAGAATGAGTGGGTGTATAAGTGTCTGAATGGATGATTTAGTAGGTGCGTGACTGACTCTAAGTGAGTGATTAAACGTATCTTACTGAATGCATGGGTTAGTGACTAAACTGTGTGAATGTCTGTATCCGTCTGTCTGTTGCTGTGTAAGCGGCTGCATGGGTTTGTGAATAGCTACACGAGTGTCTATATGAGTTATTGGTTGGTTGTCTGAGTATCTGTATGTGTGCCTGAGTGTTTGTGTGGGTGGGGTGTGTGTGACTCTGTGCATAGATGTGTGAGTGGGTGATTCACTGGGTGCATGGTTTCAAGAGTGCATCTGTGATGGACTGTATGGGTGGGTGAGTGTGTGTATGGGTGTGTTAGTGAGTGAATGTATATCTCAGTGGTACATGTGTGAGTAACTACATATGTGAAAGGCAGTATATATGTGTGTTGGAGTATATAAATGGCTATAAGTGAGAGTGTGTGATTGTGAGAGTGGCTGTATGGATGAGTGTGTACTTGTATCAGTGATTGTATAAGAGCGTAAGAATGTGCTAGTATTTGTATGAGTAAGTGAGCTGGTGTGTGTATAACTGTATAGGTGAGTAAATGGCAGTGTGATTAATTATTTGCATGACTGACTAGGTGTGTGAGTACCTCTATGGATGAGTGGCGGTGTGTGAGTGTCTATGTAGGTGTATGAGTGCATATGATAGTCCTGTACTGAGTGACCGTAAGTATGAGTGACTGTACGGGTGAGTCAGTGGATGTGTGTGTCGACCTAAGAATCAGTGAGTGGGTATGTAGTTATTGGTGTTGGAGTGTCTATGGTTTTGAGAATGGCAGTCTGCAATTTAGAGTGGGTGTATCAAAAGTTATATTAGGGTGTGAGAAGATGCATCAAATTATCACATGGATGATGTCATCAGTGATGTCATTTGAGATGTCATCAGTGATGTCATGAGTGATGTCACTGACCATGTCATGAGTGATGTAATATGTGACGTCATCAGCAGTGCATTGCGGGGGCGCGAGTTATAGTTACCTGAACTAACTATAACGGGGGAATTTCACGGGTTTTGTACGAGTGCAATGTCCAACTAACTATAACTGTCCCTAAAACCTATGGTTTTTTCAGTGAATTTGTAAGGTTTTTTAAATGCTAATTTCTAACTATAACGTGCCTGAAACCTATGGTTTTTTCAGTGAATATATATATACACTCAACAGTGGTGCTCTTTCAGATGTGAAAACTCATTCAAATATCCCAAAACTTCCTTTCTTGGTCACAAAGGAAACACGCACTCCCAAGTCTCTATGATCTGGCACATTTCAGAGAGAAGCCTTCGTCAAGCAGGAAGATGCAACTTAGCTGTGTTGACCTGATGAGATATTGATAAGACTTTGTCAGTTTGAAGCCTAGACTTTTGTAACTGGAGCCGGGAGGTTTAGGGGTGGGTTTAGAGGTATGACCCGGGCCATAGCGATTTAATTCACAAGAGATTTTTTTCCAATGATCAAGATCTCTGTTTAGAGCTGTAGACATAAAAAGAGTGTTGCCTTTCCATCGTTAAATGGCATCATTGATGACATCACTGATGACATCTCAAATTACATCATTGATGATATTACTGATGACATCATCTATGTCACTGCTATTCACATTACTGAATAACCCCTTAAATCATTTTAAGAAAGAAAGTTGGTACAAAAGGTCCAAGAATCACATACAGCTTAAAATTACTGTGTGTATAAGTGTAGGTGCATAGAATGGGAATAGCGTAAGCCCTCGACTAAAGTCTAGTTCTGCAAGGTGAACATTATATTAGATAGAAATGGGCAAAAAGGAGGTGGTATAGCTATAATATATAAGGACCACTTGAAGTGCTCCATCTCCAACATTACAGAACTAAAGGAAGCAGAAAGCTTCTGTTTTAGTTTTAGATTAGATAGCTGTACTACGTTTGCGGGGGCCCTGATCTATAGGCCCCCGGGTTCTGCTCTCAAGTTTTTAGATACCTTGGGCGAAAGCATAAGCTCTCTAGTGGTCAGATACTCAAATTTTACACTTTTAGGTGATTTTAATTTTCATCTTGAAGCAACTGATACTCCTAATACAAACACCTTCACAGAAATTATAAATACATTGGGGCTAAAACAGCAGACAGAGGGGTCAACACACCATGCGGGACACACCCTGGATGGGATATGTACCAATGCAGCCAACCTAACTACCGCCCCTTCAGTCACGATAACTTGGTCAGACCATAAGCTAATCCCCTTCAAGTTTGATTTTAATAACGTCCAATTAGAAAAAAACCTTGGGCAATCAGGCTTCACACGGAAGTGGAATAACATGCTCTCCAATCCCAACCTGCAGAGCATGGCAGAAGCCGCAAAACCTACTCTTACAGGGGATCCTGTAATTGACAATAATCTTTTTAGTGACTGGATGTTGTCACTGGCCAATACTTTAGCTCCGCTAAAGAAAAACATTATTAAAAAAAGGTCAGCTCCCTGGTTTACCCCTCGTTTAAAAGCCTTACAGGGACAATGCAGAAAATTGGAAAAGCAATGGCGGAAAAACCATAAAATAGAAGACCTGGGGCTCTTTAAACTAGCACTTAGATCCTACCATCAGCAAATCAAACTAGAAAAAAAGACACACTATTCTAATCTAATAAACAAAGCAGATAACCAGAAAACTATTTTTAATATCGTAAAATCATTCACTAACCCTAAAAGCCTAGAACAGGAAATACTTCCATCACAGGACTTATGTGATCAAATCGCCGATTACTTTGACAATAAAATTCTCGATTTAAAGAAAGAGTTTACGAATACACTCCCTCAACCTAATAAAGTCCAAACTTTAGGAACAAAAAAGGAACTCACATGTTTTAAGGAGATTAACTTAGAACAATCTAGGCAAGCCATCCTCTCCTATAAATCGGGCTCGCCTTTTGACCCATGTCCCCCAAAAATCCTACATGCGCTGGTGGATTCTATAAATCCCACCATCAATCAGATTATTAATGCCACCTTTAGGCTAGCAAAAATCCCTGATATTTGGAAAACTGCCGCCGTGAAGCCACTTCAAAAAAAGAAACTCTCGGATCCTACCACACTTTCCAACCTCAGGCCCATTTCATTGTTGCCATGTCTGAGTAAAATTGCAGAGAAATTAGTTAACACCCAACTCAATGATTCATGCAAGAAACTAACATCTTACAGCCTAAGCAATCAGGTTTCAGACCTGGCCAGTCAACAGAATCAGTACTACTCCATACCACCGAGACCATAAAGTTTGCCCTGGATCAGGGTAAGGATGCGGTACTGGTTCTGTTGGACTTATCAGCGGCGTTTGACACGGTCTCTCATGACATCCTGAGAGACAGACTTGTACACAGTGGAATCATGAATAAAGCACTGGCCTGGATCACATCTTTTTTAGAAAACAGGCATCAGATTTTAACATTGGGAAGTTACAAATCGGGAGAAAAATGGTTGTCATCAGGGGTTCCTCAGGGCTCGTCCCTGAGCCCAACCCTTTCCAATCTTTATATGGCACCACTTCTTTTTCTGATGGATACTTACGATGTTGAATCCATTGCTTATGCAGATGACACTCAACTGATCCTCACCCTCGATAAAAACTCTACAGTGGCGGAAGAAAAGTTTAACCACTGTTTAACAGCAGTGATGGATTGGATGAAACTGAATCATCTTAAATGTAACAGATCTAAAACAGAGATTATGCTGTTTGGTAAGTCCAACGTATTTATGCCCAACCAGTGATGGCCGTCAAATTCGGCTCCACCTCCTAACACAGTAGACACAGTGAGAAATCTGGGAATAAAGTTTGATCCCACATTATCCTTCCACAAGCAAGCTCTCGCTATGGCAGGCACCTGTTTTCAAACAATAAAAATTCTCAGAAAATTCTTCGATCTACTCCCGGTGCCTGCTAGGAAGACGGTTGCGGCAGTTTATCTCGCCTGGACTACTGCAATAGTCTATATGCAGGAACTAAAAAAACGGTCCTGAAAAGATTGCAGGTGGTCCAGTATGCTGCAGCGAGGTTGGTACTCAAACTGCCCAGAGACTCCTCCTCAGCAACTGCACTAAAAACCCTCCACTGGCTGCCTGTCCATAAGAGGATTCTTTTCAAAGTTCTGACCATTATCTATAAAACTACAAAAACAACCGGACCAGAATACCTAAATTCCAGAACCAAGCCATACACCACGCAACGTACTTTACGGTCATTTTCAGAGAATCTTTTAACAGTCCCCAATTTCAAACTAAAAACTAGAGGTGGAAAGACAATGGCGGTCCTAGGGACCAAAGCCTGGAATTCCCTGCCAACACAACTTAGACACACACAAACAGAACTTATTTTTAGGAAGTTCCTAAAAACCTGGATCTTCACTATCCCAGATAATACCGTGTTGTCTTTTATCTAAGCTCTGCCATAAAGTTCTTCTCCTCTCGGGTGTCCTTCCTCCGCTAAAGCGCCAAGATACTCCTTGGAGTGAACGCTGCGCTATATAAAAAACTACACATTCATTCATATGGTGCATGCTTTACCTACCACCATGAACAACATTTGGGAGTAGTCAGGGTCGCAGCTTTGACCTCTGACTTGCGCCCTGCTACTCCTGGCACTTCCTTTGAGACCCCTGGCCTAAGAGGAGGCAACCGTTTTGCCCCCTGCGAGGCCAGGGGTCACAAAGGAAGTGCCAGGAGTAGCAGGGAGAAAGTTAGAGGTCAGAGTTGCGACCCCGGACTACTCCCACATGAGGCCCGTGCCTACCACTAAAGATACAGGTGAAATCAATCCTCCATGTAAACAAGGTAAAGCAAGAGCACACCTGGTGTTGGTTCCAGTGGCACGTTTCAAAGAAGTTTGTGGATTAGCAAGAAAGACTGTTGCCAAAAATCTCTCAGAAAATCAAAAACTTCTGTTCACAATTGATTTTGTCCTATGGACTTCTGGGCATGTGTCATACACTGCTATAGACAGATTCTGTGTAAACGGGGGAGTTTATTAATTGTGAATATTTATTTGAGAGATGGAGTACAAACTATGGTTAATTCACTATACTACAACTTTCCATGTTTTTTGTTTTTGAAATGTTCTTATCTCAATTCAAAACTGAGCTAATTCATCACTTTAACCTTTTTTATTTTCAGCAAAGTTCAGTTTTTTTATCATATTCTACATTTAGAATGTGTAAAACCTTCTTCAGATGGGCAACCCCACTGCACAAAGCCTACAGCCATGTATAGTGGTGGTTGTGCACAAGGCCTTGCCCTATGGATAGTTTTGCACCCAAACCTCTTCAAGATTCCAACCTGACCCACCTGACAACATGTAGTTTTAGGCAGAGGAGACTGGAAACTTTTCCTCTGACCAATTTCACATCTTATTTGGGGGGGTTTTGTGTTGTTTCTTTAAAGCTTTTTAAATTTTTGGTATTTTGTATATATTTTTTTAACAATGATCAACTATTGCATTTTTTAACTGTTTATTATCCTTTTTGAAATTTTTTGTAAGGAAACATTTTTTTTATTTCTTATGCTTTTTGTTTAAGTCTTTGTGTCCTTTTATCAGATGGTCTTACATTGCGTTTGAAAAAAATATTTATTTGTCTCGCCAGTAGCTATGACCTTCACACATTGTTTGCAGTATGTTGCAAAACACTTTATGTTCTCGTTGTCATCCTCTTCTTGTTCCCACTGTACTTCAGGTGGTGCAGATTCAACCCCCCTTCTACTCCCTGATGGCCTCTTTTCACATCTGCCACCTCTGTTTGAGTTATCTGGTTGGGGTGAATACCCTGCTACTTCTTCCACATGCTGCTTGTTCCCACAGAGTATTTCCCAGGCAGCTTCTGTGCAGCATTTGATTGCACAAGGTGCATATTACATTTTGGGAATTTATTGGTTTGTCCAGCTGGAAATGTAAACAATTTCAAGACCACAATTCCTTTTTGGGCCCAGTGAATTGTTCTTTTGTAGATGTTGTTGGCTGCACTATTATGTTGTCATCTTGTTGTGTTACAGCACGGTGTATGTGGCTATTTTGTACATTTTTTGGTATGTGGAATGGTACTCTTGTGGTGCTATCTGTCCAGATATCTCTGACTTTTTTTGAGAGTTAATCCCTTTATTCCCAACCCAATCCCTTCTTTAAATGTTAATTTCTCAAGCACAGCAAAATGGATTTACACCGACTCACAAAAAATCATGCTGTCTGAGTAAAGTTCTAACTATTTGCCAAATTTGGTGTAATTCAGTTCTTTTTTCTTTAAACAAATTGTATTGGGTTTTTCATCATAGCACAAAATACAGGTACATTTTTTGTTATGGTGCAGTGTTGGTGCATCACCATTTTACACCCATCCAGGATAAATCGACAACCCTCCCAAACTTCTTTTACTCCCCCCCATGAGTCACATCCATTAATTGTACCAGTGTGAAAACAGTGCGTCATGTCCACGATTGTCCTGTTAGAGGGTGCGAAACTCTGAGGAGATCTGTTGTCCCTCTCCATGGCAAAATGTGTAGGGCGCTTAGACTTATTGAGCAGCTTCCTGAAGACGCCTCAAAGGTTGAGGAATTGCAGGTGCAAGTGATCCCCTGGGTGAAGGTTCCAGGGAAGGGGGTTCTGGGTCTTTTAGGCTAACCACCAATGTCTCCCATGCCTGGGCCACATCTAGAGACCCTAGTCCCCTTCTTGCTTCTCTCATCAGCACTCCTCTCTCGTACCCCACCCATTTCTCAAGCTCTTTTACCGAGGTGTAATTCTGTTCTGCCATATTTTTTCTGTATCAAAGAGCAAATTTTCCTGTGGGAAATCGAACTTATTGGACCCCACTTTTTCTTGGACCCTGCTTGATGGATCAGTGCAATGCTTTCCACAAAGGAGCCAAATTGGATTAACTTATTTTTTTGGAACGTTTTGTGCAGATTCGTCAAACAGCACAAAAGTTATTAAGGAAATAAAAATAGCCTTTTAGAAAAATACTTTGACCTAACTATGTCGTGGTAGATAACTTAAACCACCTGTTTTCTTCAAATTGAAGCTAACAATGGGCACTGATTACAATTGGAATATTTATTTTTACATTTCATGAATATATTGTTGATAAATGGTGAGAGCCGGAAATAGAAGCATGACAGCAGCGTAATGATAGTTGTGACAATAGGTGAAGGTCCCGCAACGTTCCAAATAACGCACATAGTATTCATAGTGCGGATAAGACCTCTGTGATTCCACTGACCACACACGTATTTTTGTCTCCCATTGTGATGACGAGGAAAGAACGGCATTGTGTTGCTGGGAGATGCTCAAGATTCCTTTGTGCTTCACGTCGCAGGTGCATCACAGTGCTTGTTTAAGAGAGGAAAATGGAGAGCCTCACTCCTACGTGTGGTTCGCGCTCTAGTCTTCGCATACGTCATCATGTGACATCGCCGTCACCGTTCTTCCACTCGCGCTGAAAGACTTGCTGAGTAAACACCAATAATCCACGATTGGCGTAATGCAGCCTCGAGGCGGATTTGAATGTTGCACCAACTCCACAAGAAAACGGTAAGGAGGCGCTCGCAGCTGTTATCTCCGTTGCTTGACGCCATGCGCGGCTCACAACAAATTCAAATAAACACAAAGTCAAAGTTTGCTGGGCGCATGTATGGCCAGCACACCGCATCTATGCTAAACCAAACATCGCCGTGAACTCACCATAATGTTGACGCGCTTGATAAGCTGCCTGTTTTCTCAAAATACCCAATGCAGCTGGCTGCAGCTCCTTGCTTTTGTTGTCCGCTTTGTTGGCACTTGAAAAGCTGCTAGTTGGTCACAGTAAAGTACTTGGACTGTCCCGATGCACCACATCTGTCCAAATATGCCAGCAGTACCTTTCCAAACGTAGAATGGTGCAGAACAGTTATTTATTCACTGCTTGTCGCTGTAAAAATAAAGATGCCATTTTCAAATGCCAGATGACAGCGTTTGTAAACTAGCTGGTTTGAAGCCACACAATGTCCTTTCAGAAGGCTGTCAATCTTCAAAATACACTGGTTAGCGCTCAAATGATGTTCACAACATGGATGTAAGGAAGGTCAAACGCCCTAGGCAGGCTGTCCAGGTAGTAAAGGACACTGGTGGGGCTAGCGAGGGCGTTCTTTTCCTTCAGGTTTCAAGCTTCTTTACCTCAAGTTTTCTTAGTAGTTTCCAGCAGCATAGTTCAAGTATCTTCACCTCAGGTCTCTCAGTAGCTTCAGGTACAGGTAATCTTTTACAACACGCAGGTTATTTTCTCCAAATCGTCGCCATTGTTAAAACCAGAAGAAGTCCAGAGGTAGCCATGAGGTAAGTTGTAAGTAAGAGGTTTATTTAGCTTAGTTACAGGTTAGGTCTAGATGGTAAGTAGAAGGTATGAAGTAGAGCCCCACCAGGAGCAGCATCCTTGCTGCTGAGCCCACACTCTCCAACTGTCTCTCTCTCCACTCCACCAGGCACTCCAGCATTTCACTACCTCATCATTGTAGGAAAGTGGGTTTCTGTTGCAGTAACCCCCCCCACTTTTTGCCAGACTACTGATGCACTTTTTCTTGGTGTGCCCTGGGTCCCTGCCAATAAGGTTCCCAGGGCCTGTGTTCTTTCCCCAAAACTAACCCAATTGGCATCTCTGGCCACAGGTCAGCCCCTGGTAAATGGTACCACCGGTACCCAGGGCACTGTGACCAGGGAAGACCTCTAAGGGCTGCAGCACTTATTGTGCCACCCTTAGAGGCCCTGTACCTTTACACACACACACTGCCTTTGCAGGCTGCGTGTTGTGGTGCAGAACAAAGTAAAGAGCCGACATGGCACACATCCCTGTGTGCCATGCCTACAACCCACTGCCCTGGCATAGATCAGTCACCCCTCTAGCTGGGTGCCCTATGCCAGTGGTGAGGGTACAGGTGCATGAGCTCTGTACCCCTACAGTGTCTAAGTCCATTCTTAGGCATTGTAAGTGCAGTGCTGCCATTAAGAGTATATGGTGCTGGGAGCTTGTCATTACGAGCACCACAGCACCATAATGGCTACACTGAAAACTGAGAAGTTTGGTATCAAACTTCTCAGCCCATTAAACCCACACTGATGCCAGTGTGGGATTTAATGAAAAATGCACACAGAAGGCATCTCAGAGATGCCCCCTGAAAAACGACCAGCCTCTGGTGGGTTCCCTGACTGGTACACACCAGCCTGCCACCACAAGACATGTTTCTGGACCCCTAGGGTGGGAGCCTACGCTCCCTGAGCCCAGAAACAAAGCCTTTCCTGCGCGGAGGTGTTCACACCTCCCCCAGGCCAGGGAGAGCCATCTGTGGCAGGGGAGCTTCAAAGGCCTGGCAGCCTTTGTAATGCGACCCCCAGCCTCTCCTGCTATCAGGAGCAGGCCCCCTTCCTGTCTCCCCTCCCTTTCGGGGGGAAGACGGGCGGGAAAAACTAGCCAGCCCAGGAGGTGTGCCCACCTCTGCCAACTCCACCCCTCAGGTGGGGTAGGCAAGGTGAAGCCCACTCTCCAGTGCTTGCCATCTTGCAGATGGCAGGCACTCCCCAATCAGGACTAGGGATTGTGCTCACTCCCCCACGTGGGGTGAGCACCCCAAGGGTGTAGTCACCCTAAGGTCAGTAGCCCATTGGCTACTGACCTCAAGACCCCTAAAACGCCCCCTAAATACACTATTTAGGGGGCAGCCCTGAACCAAGAAGGCAGATCCAGAAACGACAAGAAGAAAAGAAGAAGAAGGACCGAACTGCCGTGCAGCCTGCTAACAAGAGGAAGACAACAACTGACTTGGCCCCAGCCCTACCGGCCTGTCTGCCCTCGAACCTGCTTCCTGCGAAAACCCGGTGTGTCCTGCAGCCAGCAACCTCAAGAACCCCGGAGGACCTGCCTGCCTTCACTTCTGAAGCCTGCTTCTCCCGTGAACACCGGATTTGTTCAAACACAGCAACCTCTGGCAGCAGCCAGAAACCGCGAATCCAGCCCACTCTGCACCCGCCGACCCCGCCCGAGCTCGAGTGGGAAAACACCAAGAGGAGGTCCCCCCGGCGATCCTGACTCGAGATCCGGCGACTCCTGACCTGCCTCAAGCCTCCAGACGACGCCTGCAGCCTAAATCCAGAGGGCCCCCCCTACCGCGACCAGAGCGGGTAAGAAAATCCGACCCTAAAAGGCACCCCTGCACCCGGCGCCCCACGGCCCTGTGTGCCCCAACCAACGGTGCCTAACCAACCCTTACCTATCCAACTTACCTCTCAAAGTGGTGGTCGCATCCAGGAGGTCCTCGTCCAAGAGCCTGCAGTGTGTTTCCAAACCGGAGGTTCCCCATAGACTACAACAGGGCTTCCGACGCCAAAACAGCACCCTGCACCCAGCCGCCCGAGTGCCGCTGAGGGTGCCCTTTTGATACCTACTTGTTTCCCCATTTGCCCTGAGTCTACAACCAGGAGCTTGGCTCCCACAACTAAGTGGCCTGCTTGCCAGCCGCCACTAACCGGAGGCCCCCTATCCCCCATTGGATAACATTGGGCCTCAACACTCTGCACCCGGCCGCCCTAGTGCCGCTGAGGGTGTAACAAGAGTGCATCACTGACCCTGGGGGACCCCTGAGTCTAACCCCAGAACCTTAACTCCCACAGTCGAAAACTTACCTTCAAACCGATAACTTGTTTTTCCTCCATAGGATAACATTGACTCCTTTTTCCTGAAAAAACGACTGTGTGGAGTTTTGGAAACTAAAAATATTGCTTAAAAATTGTATGAATAACCAAAACGACTTTACTCACCTGTTTGCAGGAAATGTCCCAGGTTAGAAAAGTAACGCGAAAGTAACTTACCTGCACTTTACAGGAAAAGTCAATGCATTTCAATGTACTGTTCAAAAAAGTTTCTAAGTGTCAAAGTTTGAAAACTGAAAATATTCTTTAAAAATCGTACAAACTACAAAAACTTAATTACTTACCTGTTTTAAGTAGATGTCCCAGTGCTGAATCTAGGAGTCCAGCACTGGATTACAAAAGTAACGCGAAAGTAACTTACCTGCAATTTACAGGAAAAGCCTATGTATTTCAATGTACTGATCTAAAAAGTTTCTAAGTGTGGACTTTTGAAATCTGAAAATATTCTCTAAAAATCGTACAAACTACAAAAACGTAATTACTTGCCTGTTTTAAGTAAATGTCCCAGTGCTGAATCTAGGAGTCCAGCACTGGATTACAAAAGTAACGCAAAAGTAATTTTACCTGCATTTATCTTAAAAAGCCATTCATTTCAATGTACTACATTTACTAAGTATTGCAACCTACTGCATCCCCTGTAAATCAAATCAAGTACAATCTTCATTGCTTTCTAAAACTGTGTACAACAAGTAACTTATTACTGAAAAGAATTGAATGCTTACCTGTATCAGGCTTGCGTGGTTCTAAAATAAAATAACAGTATATTTTTTTATACAAAAACAATTGGCCTAGAGTTCAGTTCTTGAGTGTGTGAATTCATTTGCTGACTGTGTGTGTACATCAAATGCTTAACACTGTCCTCTGATACTGCCTTACTGCTCGACCAAGCTACCACTATTAGAGAGTAAGGTTCTATCTAACTTTAACCTCTGCCTACCTTTGGGGACTCTTGGACTCTATACACACTGTACCTCACTTTGGTGCAGTATATATAGAGCCAGTTTCTTACAATCATGCATTCTAACATTCCACATTCACATCACATTCATACTGGCTGAGCAGCAGGGAATGGGTAACCAGGGAAAGCATGCATTATAAGAAATCAAGGTATAACACCGGCGAATGATGTAAATCTGTAGTGGCATCATTTACCACATAATCATTAATTTACTGTATTAGTCACATCATTTGTTGTATGATTTGAAATGTTAATTCTACCTAAATGGATAAGAATAATACTGCCAGACAAAGTGCCACATAATTTGTATCTCTTGCAGCACAGTACTAAAAACCATGCTGCATATTTTGGTCTTCCATGTCGCATAATCCGTGTATTCCAGACAATACTAAAGTTCTGCAGAGTGGTTGGAGGCTGTCATTGTGAAGATGAAATCCCTATTTCACACGGATCCGTGAAATCGTTCCCATAATTCATGGTACACTAGGAAGTATGGGTTTTTATACCACTGCATATTGTGGAATATATACATAATGTGTATATATGTGTATGTACACATACACACATGTCATGTATAATTTGGCATATACACATTCTGACACACTTTGACATGTATGAGCTATATCACAACTGCTCTGCTGTAGATATTATTTTCCTTGTACCATGTGATTTATACACCCTCACTACATACACTGCCTCATACATATATCTTTTCATATCTAGACCTACAGACACAGTGCCTTGCATAAACTTTGGCATGAATAACTACCATGTCATATTCAGTCTCTGCCATCACCATCAAACATATTGTGCACCACATCAACTTTAGTGCACACACACCGATGTTGGACCAGGCTGCCATCCGCTACCCACCAGGAATCTTTGATGAAAGCATAACTTTTAAAGGCACAGATTTAAAATGAGACCATCCTACCACCAAGGTCCCCAGACTTAATGACAGTCAATGGTGTGAAATCTGCCTTCTTTAGAGACTAACATACACTCAGTAATTAATTTGTAAAACAATTAAATAAATAAGAAGTGCAGGTGCCCAACATTTTTCTTAGAAAGCTGCAGCCCACTTCATACTCAGGAGCATTCAGCATCTGCTAGAAACACTGACCACATCTTTGAGATGCTCAACCCACTTTCACCACTTGCGCTGCCTATTGCCTGTGTTGAAACTGCCTAAAGCCTTTGGCAAGTTGTTCAAATGGGGTAGGAAGTGATTGCCCAGGGTTTGTGCATAAAGGCATTATCTTGCACCACTACTCTACTTGGGCTGTTTAATCCGAGAAGAAATTTCAGCCAGCTGTTCATTCAGGGAACTCAGCTTCACCTGTAAAACAACATTTGTCTTTCAATTTAGTTCTGCCAATATTTTATGCCGCTTATGCTTCTTTACATACTTTCACATAAATTGATAAACAAAAGTGGCACATATGTGACCATCATTCTGTGCGGTTTGCAGAGGGGCAAAGGATTGGATGAGCATGTACTCTGAACATCTTTTTAAACTTCTGAAGGGCACTGTGAGAAACTGGCACCCCCTTCAGCCTCAGCTCCAGAGATTTCAATCATGCCCTGTCTGTAATGCTCATTCACTCTCTGACATCACAAAGATATGTAGAGGTGACTCAGTTCACAGTATGCGTTATTCAAGAGTCCTACATTCATTGTGTACACATGGCCATGATAGCATCATTATCAATGGAAGCTCCCGATTGTCACTCAGTATTCCATGGAAAGTAAGCTTTTTCTTTCATGTTTTACATATGGGGTGTCTAACACAGGTCCAGGAAGGGTTGAGCCTTGCCTTATTTCAGAATAGCCACATAAGAGAAATTCACACAATTAACATACATGGGTCAAAATTACATAGTCAGTGGGCATCCTGAAAAAACTGGCATAGATCTAACTCTCCTGGTCATACATTAGACACTCTTGTCATATATGGTTATTTTTAAAATGCTCACAGAACAAATAAGTGTCCTTTTGATAGTTTAAGAGCTGCTTGACCCCCACCAGAGACACTCAAGCTATCCAGCTTCAATGATCCTCTGCTCGAAGGCACCTGTGACAACACGTCACTGCAATTCGTCAGGGATCCCCTACCCTGTAGAACCAGAATTACGATATTTCCAAGGGGCATGGCTCTCTGGCGTAACATCCAGTAGCGGCTACAGCCAATAACACTTGGTGGGCGAGAGGGTAATAATCAAACAATAAAAGAGCTTACCTACCACTGCTGTCGGACGCCGCCTCTGTGCTCCTCTGCTCCCACCGCTTCAATGCTTCTCTGCTCCCATCCCCACCCAATCACGGTGCTGTTCTCACATGAGAGCAGCGTCGTGATTGGCCTAAGTGGGCTGAAAAGCCTCTCAGTTAGGGACTGGGAGCCTGCACTGGTTCTCCACCGGGATATGCAACACAGCCTGGTGGAGAAATGCTATGTGCACATGTCTGTTTGGCTGGCCCAAGACGGCCCACCAAACAGACATGCGCACCTAAAGTGCACCTACCACTCTTACTCCCTAGCTGACGGGATAGATAGGATGGCCCCGCCCGCACTCGACTCAGTGGACTGGGGAGAAAGGTAAAAATAAAATGATAATAATAATTATCATTTTATTTTTAATCTTCTGCCTTTCGGAAGTGGGGCGATGCTCCTCCGCCATAGTGGAGGAGTGGCCCCTGGTAACATCTCCAGTAGTATTGTCCACTAGCTGGACCTGCAGAATGATATGCGCGTCACATGGCAGATGCTCTCTTGTGCGAAGAGGGACGTGAGGCATGGGAACAGACTCTTTAAATTAGAGATTTCTCCTGAAGTCCACCTCCCACCAGTCGCACAATTCCTCATGGTGGTGCCAGGCTGCTGGAAAGCCCCTGTTGTTTATCCCAGAGGGTACTGTTGTCAGGTTTGGGTTTGGATCCCACCTTAGGACCTACATTCATGTCTTGACTGTCCCTGTGGGAGGTCACAGTAGAGCTGCTGAGAGTCCCCTCCTTCACATGGATGACTTTCTGCCTCCCCCACCACCCCAATGTAGTGTACACAGCAGAATTATTAGAACAGACTTCCTATCCTAGGACACAAACTGGTAATGGCAATTGGCAGATGGGCATCCATCACTCTGCAGAGAGGCCAAAGACTGTATGAGAATGTAGTCTAAAAACGTTTATGAGCCACTTTCAGGCCCTCACACCTCCTTCAAATGAAACCTCATGGATCTCATTTGCGCCCCGTTATGAACAGCCACCCACAACTTGAACTCACTCGTTCACACTCGTTCACACTCTGACAATCACCCAGACACCTAGAGGTGGCTCAGATCACAGTGCACATTACACAAGGGTCACATGTTGCATAGAAAAAAACACACAAATGCACATCTGTTAAAAAAAAAAAGCTCTTCGGTAGGTGAAGTAAAACACTGAAGATGTGAAATGCAAACAGTGACTACATCGCTAACATAGATTACCTTGAGAGCTTCTACAGTCATTCTTGGGGAATCAAATCGATTGGTGTTTTGCTTACCGACATGAATACAGGTCTCGTAGGCTTTTTTAATGGACCTGCCATCCACTTAAAGCTCTGACTGTGCCCAACAGATTGATCTGTCAGGGCTAGTTGGCAAGGCCATTCACGTCGGCTGTAGAGATCAGGATGGCAGAGGGGAGGGTCGGCACCCTTCTCCTCACCGCCTTGGTGTGGCACAGACTCAGGACATTGGCACCCTCTGTGTTATCTGGTGCATGCGGCAGCACCATCCGTTGGTATGTTAGCTCAGACTGGTAGCAAAAGAAGAGAACTAAACAGGCCTGACACCGAGCCTGTCAGCAACACAGAAAGTGCTGTTAAGGAGGCATCAGGCCAAGCAGCATAGGAGCTTCCCAGGGTCGGACTGGCTGTAGCGGGCATCGGGCATTTCCCTGGGAAGCTGGAAGGTTGGGGGACTGTTTTGCTGTGGTTGGGGCCAGTTTTGTTACTGGGGGCCGGTATTGCAGTGGTGCCGCAATATTGGCCCCCAGTAACAAAAGCAGCAGTGCTTCACACTTACACACACCCCCACCCCTAGGGGCTGGTCTGACAAAATTGCCAAGGCTGCTTTGGGTTCCCAGTCTGGCCTTGGCCTCGCCCAACCGTGGACAGAAGGTGAAATGGCTCTTCCTACCCCAAATCGGACACAGAACCAACCAGTTCTACAGTGCAGCGAGTTTCATTCAATTCAGGGGTCTCAAAACATTTCTGTAATAAGAGCTACTTATTTTCAAAGAAAATCATCCCGAGCTGCTAATATTATTAGTAGTATAATAGTGACCACATATGGTAAAATTGTATGAGTGCCCACCCCAGGCTAGACTGTAAGCAGAGATCACCTCAGGACATCAGGAAGAGATGCTTGCAGATATATAGAAAGGCTTTATCTATTTGAGATGGCTTTATATGGGCAATAGATAACAACCATAGCTGCAATGCCCATGACAACCAACACTGCATAATTAATCCCTCAAATATCAGCTTTAATTATTTATTGGAAATTCAATCATCTTTCTCCAAATAGAACCTTAAAATATTTTTTTTTGTTCAAACTGTTTTATTGAAAAAATAGCAGTTACAAATTGGACACACTATAGGGTACATTGTGTGAAATTGTACGACTACATAGGTAGGTATGTGGGATATAGCGTAGGAGAAACGACAATGATAGGGAGTGTACAATGTAGAGACATATGTAGAAGTACATTGGAAGCAAATCTTAGGATATTAGGAAGTTAGATACGGGTTCTCCGTGAGGCCCTGAGTGTGCACACTCTGGGCCCGATTACGAGTTTGGTGGTGCAGTAGTGGACCGCACCGCCAAACCCATGGTCAAGCCACCGCTAGATTAGGAGATTCCTCCTGTCTGTCAGGCTTTTTGTGGCATTCCCACAGCGGTGCCTCTAAAAATGGGCACCGCCAAAAACAGTTCCCGCACTGCATGGACTGTTAAGTTCATGCCATGCAGGAACTGGTGTGCATGCACACAGGAGGGCACATGTTGTGCCCCTCTGTATGCATCCACATGGCGTAAGCACCTGGGTGCCATGTAGAGCCTCCTTTGTTTCCTCTCTGCCATGGTTTTCATGGTGGTGGAATCGCCATGAAAACCATGGCAGAGAGGAAACTTGTAATATGCTTGGCGGGACCACGGCGGTCCCACCAAGCATATTGTGGCCTCAGGACTGCCGTGCCACCACCAGGAAATGGCAGTTCCCTGGTGGCAACGGCGGTCCCATGGCGGTCCAACCGCCCAAGTCGTAATGGGGTGGTCGGACAGCCGGTGCAGCAGTGGCTGGACTGCCACCACAGCGCCACTACGAGTCTTGTGGCCCTCGGACCGCCAGACTCCTAATTAGGCCCTATGTGTGATCAGAGAATAAAAATAAAGAGAGAAGGAAGAAAAGAAGGAGTAGAAAAGGAAAGTGTGAGGGAGAGGGGGTTGGATCAGCTAAGTGTGTGTTGTTTTCTTTTTCCTGTCTTGGTGGGTTGTGGATATGTTTGAGCAGGGGAGGGGTTGAGAGTCTGAAAAATATATATTTTTATCTCATATCCACACTTTTCAATGTTTGCATACATATGTTATTTCAGCCAAGAAAAATATTTTAATTTAGTAGGGTGGGCTGCACACCGGAGAGTTACAGACAGCTGTTAGCTACTAGTAGCTCACGAGCTACTTGTTGGAGAAGCCTGGTTTAATTTAACTAGTCATGGCTGCGTTACTTCTAGGGCAAAGATTGAAGAGAGTCAGCCAGCATTTCCTTTTTTCCCTAATTGAACTTTCTCTCCGGTCATGCCATGATACCAGACAGTTACCAACCTCTGCTCCAGTGACGCCATGTCTATGCCTGGCCCTGGGAAGTTCAAATGGGACAGAGAAGGATTCAGGAGAGAATTGTGAAACTTTTTTTATGCTATATTCAGGACAAATAAAAGTGTGTCACTGGAGAAAAAGAAATGCTGGTGGAGCCCACCTACAACAATCATTAGTTCAAGGTTTAAGGCCAATCTTCAGCTAGGGTCATATACCTATTTCTCACTTCACAAAATGAGACCTGCAGATCTGGTGCACCCCATGGACACTGCTGGTGTGCCTTGAGATTGGTGAAGCACTCAATTGCTTCCCCTCCTCTTTAGTCCTGGGGTGACATCCCTTCTTGACTCCCTATGTAGGCTCTTGTTGGTGGCATCATTATTAGAGCTTTTTGAAATACAGAAGCTACATTGAGAGGGGGGATGTCTACTGGCTTGTCTTCTGAATTCCTCAGGTAAATGGGGCCAGGGATGCTTTGTGTTAATGTTATAATTAATTAAAATTTTGCAAACCTTACATACATTTTGTTTTGCAATAAAGATCCCAATACATGTTTGTGTTTGGGTTAGTGATAGGTTGTGATCGTGAACAGTGTACTGGTCATTAGAGTTACCCTTAGTTGACCCTGAACATCTTTATATTTGTAGCATGGAAGATTGCTGATACCTACAGAGAACATGGACTTCTAGTTTCTTCTATCTTGGTCCTCGAACTCTAAGTGAAAATCACATGGTTACCAATGACTGCAGGAATTCGGAGGTTGCCCATAGCCAGCTGCATATCAACACAGGCCACCATAGTTCATACTGAGAAGAAGACAAATGATGCCTTCCTAGAAGCCCTTTGAGGAAGCAGAATTTCCCCTTAGCTAGTTTTCAGATTTATAAACTTTTGCTATGGCAGGACTCTGGCAGTGGAATACTGCCAAATTACTGTGGACTTGGCATGTAAGCTGGAGCTCCATTACAGCTTGAGGTGGATCATACAAACATGGAACAGACCAGCTCGGACCCCTGTGCAGTGGATCCTGGTTTTGGCAGGAGGACTATGATCTCCCGTATAACAGTGAATTGTTGACAATCAGGGAAGTAATTGCTTGCATTGTGTTTACAAAGGTTGGTCCTCATTACGATGGCAGTCGGACAAGTGTCTGACTGCCATTGCACCGGGATTGAGACCACCCAACAAGTACTCAGTGGTCCCACCCGCCATATTTTGATCAGATCACTGTGTAGGTGGTTGCAAACTGCATTTTTCTGCTGTTGCTTGTGCTGCAGCCTGGAAAAGGGCTGCAGCACAACCCGCAGTAAAAAAAGGCATGTTTTCAAACATCCATGCACCATATGCAAGGTAACTTGTGGTGCCTGGCACTCGGTGCATGGAGGTTTGGGGGGAACCACATGTGCCCCCCTGGTCACTTAGCAGTTCCCCACATGGGGACAGAGCACTGCTTGGTTCCCCCAAAGTCCATTTCCATTTTCCTTTTCATGGCGGTGGGACCACCATAAAAATGCATTTGGAAAGGGACATTGTGAGCCTGATGGCGGCACAACATCCAATCAGGATCACGAGTCCGACAGCCACTCCGATGGAATCAGTAGATACTATCGGAGATAGCGGTCTGTCCCCCGATGATTAGGGTCCAACCACCTGCATCATAATATGGTGGCAGGCCCGAAGGCTCTATGTCAGTGGGACTTCCACAGACGGCCTGTCGTCGGCGGTCCCACCTGCATCGTAATGTGCCCCATTGTTTGCCAAATTAAGGGCCTCATTACGATGTTGGTCAGAAACTAAACCGCCCGACTTCTTGTCGGATTTGGTTACGACCAACTTGCGGTCCGTGGTTCCGCCCGACCGATTATGATGCTTCCGAACACCGTTGGGAAGGCCTCCCATTGACCTCAATGGGAGCCTGTATTTCGACTGACAACACAGGCACCTATAGGCAAAATGGGTGTCTTTGAAAACCAGGCATCCTGTCGCGGGCACCCCATGGTGCCTTCCACACTGTGGATGGTTTTACAGGGGGGTCCCTTGGGTACCCCCTCGACCCCAAACCGGAGGACTCAGGATGAAGAGGGGCCTGCTCAGGGGCCCCCAAAGTCAGTTTCCAACAGATTTTCCTGTCAGACAGACCAAGTTGGAAAGGCTGTTGGAAGCCGACATCGTAATTGGTCGGTCACGCTGTCCGTTGAGCTGTACGAATCGGCTCCAACCGACTCGGATTCTTCGAATGCCGGTTGGAACCGATTCGGAATTCTCCTTCCGACCGCGAGCATCGTAATAGGTTGGTCCGAATTGTTTCCGACCGAGTCGGGCAGATGGGTTCCGACATGATCTAGAGGAATCCGACTGTCGGTCAGAGGCTTTCCCGACAGACATCGTAATGAGGCCATTAGTTGTTTTATTGTAACTGCATTTTGTTGCTTTTGTGTTTTTCGTTTTTAAGATTGTTCCATTATTCACAGTCACCTAGTGATTTGAAGAGACATGCTGGGGCCTATTTCCAAACTCCACTTTGTAGTACGTTTTGTGGTAGTACAAAACATACGACAAAATGGTATTCACAAACCAATGTATGGAGTTTACGCCTCTGTCTTTCCTATAAATTTCTGTGAGGAGATTTCCATCTAGAGTGCAAAGTATTTTCTCACGTAAATATACCTTCAAGTAGAAACGTGGAAGGGACAGAGGTTATAGGCTGGAAATGTAAAATACTACTAAAGGGAAGGGGAATAGGGAGGAGTAAGGAGGGTTTAACAGAGGGTCTTGAAGGGCTTTAGAGGGGGAAGTCTACCTACCCACAAAAGAGTAAGCCAATTCCTGTTCATAAACTGCACTGATAAGATTACTACAGCCGAAATGGGAGCAGCAGGCAGTCCTCTGGGAGTCCTTCTGCGGGTCCAGAAAGTGAACTGAAGAATGGGAAGAGGGTCCTATTTTTTTTACCTGGTGCCTTCTTTGAAGCAGGAGAAGTTTCTAAAAGATTTCCTTTGAAGTGCTTGAAATTTCCTGAATCCTCTGCCCTGGCTCCAAGCTGACTGCAGGGACCATGCAGTGGTGCAAAGTCCTTTGTGTGAAGACAGAGCACAGCCTATTCAGTTACAAGTGGGTCTGTGCCCAGCTCTGCCCCCCATCCTGCCAACAGATGGCCCATTCAGGCACACCTAATCCCTCTATTGTGTGACCATCTGGGAGGAATACACAAAGTCCAACTGCCAACTACACCCAGCAATGTGACCTAGGACAGGGAAGGAGAATGTCAACTTTCTAAAAGTGGCATTTTAAAAATTGTAATTTAAAATCTGACTTATCATTAAAGAGGATTTTTAATTACAATTCCATAGACACCAAATATGAAATGCTTACATGTTACCAAAAATGAATTTAGGAGTTTTTCACTACCAGGAAATGTAAAACGTAAAAATACATGTCCAACCTTTTAATTACAATGCACCCTGCCCCATGGGCTACCTCGAGCCTACTGTAGGGGTTGCTTATATGCAATAAAAGGTGAGTTTATGGCTTGGAAAGGGGGTTATATTGCCAAGTCTAATTGGCAGTTTAAAACTGCATTCAGGCTGCAGTGGCAGGCCTAGGACATGTTTTGACAGGCTATTTAAGCGGGCAGCACAATAAAAGCTGCAGGCCCACTAGTAGCATTTAATTTACAGGCCCTGGACATGTGGTATACCACTCTACATGGGACTTATAAGTAAATATAAGTAAATATGTCAATCAGGTGTAAGCCAATTTTACCATGTTTAAGGGAGTGAGCACAAGCACTTTAGCACTGGTTAGCAGTTGTAAAGTGCACAGACTCCTAAGGCCAAAAAAACTGAATTTCATAAAAAATGGAGGGAAAAAGGCAAAAGATTTGGGGCAAGACCATCCTAAGGCTGACAGGTCTTACAGGACCCTTTATCAGATACATATTAGACTTACTGCTTTTCTGTTGCTCAAATGCCTCAATCTGAGCATGAAGAGTCAGCCAGGCTGCTTTCAAGAGCAAAATAATTGTATGTGGGTGAGGATAGTATAAAACATACATTTAAAAATGAATGCCTGAGTGAGAAAGAGATTTATTCATGTATGCGTATTACAATAAGAAATGTTAGTATGGTTGTGACATTGTGGTAATCCAAACAATGTTGCCTCAGTATGGTATATGCTGACTGTGTAAAAGGTCACCATCAATCATTGACTGGACACTTCAATCAAGTGGTGAAGCAACCAAACTAGCGGCTTGGTTTAAAAATGAAGCCACTATATGGCAATTGGAAGAAAAATCAAAATTAAATAAAATCAAACTAACATAAATATAAACAGTAAAAATATCAAATATAATATCACAACATAATAAATAATCAGAAATAGAAATTGAAAACTAATAACAAAAAAATTATAACTATACAAAAAATAAAAATAAGCATTGAAGTAAACATACTTTATTGAAAGATATAAATCAAATTAATTAAAAACTGTAACCAAATAAAACACAAATGTGTAAACTCAATATAAAATATTTAAATATATAGTTCAAAAGTAATAAATAATTTCAACAATTATTAATTAAAAATACATTTTAAAATTGATAAAAATATATTCATATACGTTACCAACCCTGCTTCCATACAACACCAACTAATATTAAGACACAAACAGTATTAAAATATTCCAAACACAAAGACAATATAGTTAACAATATAACTTAACAAAAATAATAATATATGCAGCTTGTAGAAATAACAAATATTCATAAGGTTTACAAAACATCTGTTGTAATTATTTACATATGTAATAGTCAATCAACCAATTAAAAATAAATAAATGAATTGAAAATTAAGAATATATACTTAAAACTCTTCCCACCCTACTACACTACAAATCGGAAAACCCATCAATTTTTTCAAAACAGGTATAAATTTATGACAGTATATAAAAGCACAAACATAACACTGCAACATACTAATTATTAAAAATATAAAGAGTTTGAACAATAACAAACAAATACACAAACATTTACATATAAAAATGTATTAGTTAAAATACTTATTTAATAATTCATTTAAACAGTTACAATTAAAAGATAACTAACCATTTATTCCATATTGTAACATATATGTGGTGGTACACTTCACACCCTGCTCTCCCACAAATCCAACAACACATTGACAAATCCCCAAAAATGTAAATTAAATAAACATAACTCTTCAAATGTATCAATTTATGGCAGTATATAAAAACACAAACATTACACTGCAACATACTAATTATTAAAAATATATAACGTTTGAACAATAAACAAATACACAAACATTTACATAATAAAATGTATTAATTAATTTACTGTTTTAATAATCCTATTAATCGGTTACAATTAAAAAATAACTAACCATCTATTCCAAATTGTAACATATATGTGGTTGTACACGTCAGACCCTGTTCTCCCACAAATCCAACAACACATTGACAAATCCCCAAAAAGTAAATTAAATAAACATAACTCTTCAAATATATCACCAAACCAAAAAAATAAAAATAAACTATACTCAAAAAATAGTTACAGTAACTAATAAAACAATAATAAAATGATAGCTACTTACAACTCTCAAACCAATAAAACATTTACAAAGACCCAGTACTATATTTTACAGAGCAAATATTAAATAAAATGTTATTAAATACATAGATATTATTAACAAAGTAAAAAATATTTATTTCTTTGATATTATATCCCACAATATTCTGGACATCACAATATTTTTGAAATGATATTACAAACTAATGGTATTTTTAAACGATATTATGGTCGAACACCCTCAAGTTGATACTGATCCTATATACTGCTGAACTAATGCCCTACAACTCAGTACCATAAGTCACGATCTTCCATATTCGGCGTGTATATTTTTATCTATTAGTTGCATACTAGTGAAGTGTCTTCTCACAAAGTGTTTAAATGCCACTGCTGCTGATTCAACATTGTCAATTACAAAAGAAGCATATGGTTTGTAGCTTACATTTCTTACACTTTCCCTCCAGGGTCGCGGAAGACTTTTACCTTTTATAGTAACTCCTCTACCTCTTTAACCTCTTTGGGGTTGATTACGATGCCATCTGGAAAGGCTCCGAACGGCATCCGATTTGGTCGAAACCTATTCAGAAGCCTTGTTCCAGACTGACTTGGACACATTTCCGGAGGACCGATGATGATGTCCCGAAAGCGTCCAAACTGTCCAAATCGGTTCTGAACGGCATTCGGAGTAACGGTGTCGTTCAGAGCCGACTCGTACAGGTCTACGGGCAGCGTTTCCAGACAAGCGATTGGGATGTTGGATTCAGACACGGATCGGCTGCTGGAATTTGACTTTGAGGGCCCATAGCAGGCCCCCCTTCACCCGGGGCCCTCCGAAACAGGCCCGTGGGGGTACCCATGGGATCCCTCTTTACAACCTTGCACAGTGTGGCTGTGGCAGGCACCATGGGGTGCCTGCCACAGGGTGCAAGGTTTTCCCCAACCACCCCTTTTCTCAATGGGAGCCTGTGTTCTCGTTCGGAACACAGGCTCCCATTGGGACCGAACGGTGTTCGGACACACCGTAATCGGTCGGTTGGACTCCCCAAACCCGATTCGTTCGGAAAGCATTCCCAAACCGATTCGGTTTGACTGCTTTCCGGACGACATCATAATCGGGCCCTATCTGGTAACCTCTGGTAAATGCTTTGCCTCTTCTGTTGCCCATGCTAAAAGTGCTCCTCGCGTTTGGTGTTTTGCATTCTGAAAATTCATCATTTTAGATCAGTAGTCTACAACCTTTTCAGTAGAAAGTGCTACTTTTGTTCAATGAAAATCATCCCGACCTACTAGTATTGGTGTTGTAGTAGAGACAGCATACGACAATGGCCACCCTATGCAAGATTACCACCAGTCATCACCTCAGTGCATTAGGAGGGTTGCCAGCAATAATGTAAAAAAGGCTTGGTCTATTTGGAATGCCTTTACCTGGGTAAAACATAACTAACAGCCGTAGTTGCAATGCTCTGGCCGTCAAGGTAATACATTTTGGGGCCGATTCCGATCTCGGCCGGTAGGGCACCGAATCGGATCCGATTCGGAGCCCTATTTTCCAACCGATTCGTACGTGCGTCCGGGCATGCGAGTACGATGCGCACGCGAAATCGCCGACCGACTCGTTCGCGCGTCCCAACCGCACTGACCGACTCGCACGGACATGACTCGCACCGCGCAATGGAGACGTTCCCCGGCTGGGCAAGTACGATGCGCGCCGCGAGCAGTCCGACCGACACGCGCCGTCCGGCTCCAAGGAGCAGTCGGAGACGTACTTCGGGGGTCCGTGTCGGACTCAATGGGTGCGAGGCGGACAAGGGCGCCCCCTACAGCGTGTACGCGGTGAAGCAACTCGTGCCGTACACGCACAGGTAGGGGGGACCCATGGGTCCCCCCCTGTGTGCGACTCGTGCGGCTACACGTACAGGGGGGTCCGACACGGCTCCGACTGCTTCTTCGGGCCGGACGGCGCGAGTCCGTCGGACTGCTCGCGGCGCGCATCGTACTTACCCGGCCGGGGAACATCTCCATTGCGCGGTGCGAGTCGTGTCCGAGCGAGTCGGTCGGTGCGGTTAGACCCGGGAACGAGTTATGCCGAATCCGATTCGGAGCCCTACCGGCCGAGATCGGAATCGGCCCCATAATTGTTATAAAGCAACAACATGTATTAATGAACTAAAATGTTGAACAATGGAAAGTAAACATATAAAAATCACCTGGTAATCACTAAACATAATACAGTGCTGTTGTGAATCTGAGTAGAGTAGGAATTTCGCCCAGACAGTCTACTTAGTTATTATAACCCCTCCACAGGATAAGAAAGAGCTCATGTAAACGCTTAAGGGGTAATGTGATTGACCCAAATTTGTACTTTATAGGTCAGAGCACTGAAGATAATATTGGTGCACAAGAGTGAAGAAAGTGTAAATACTGTCTAACTGGTTCTTGATAGTTATATCAAATCTAAAACAAATTGCTAATTCCTAAAGTGCATTCTTCGGTTATTGAAGACACTCAACAAGGCAAGAGTGCACTACTGCAAAAGAGTCTAAGAGATCCTAAGAAGCCCCAGCAAAAACATACTTTTTTGTTCTAAATACTGATAGAATAGAGTGCAATAATGATAAAGACTGAGCAGTCCCTATAGTACATTCATTTCTGTTTCGCGCAACTGAAAATGTAAAACAAATAGCTAAGACATTTTTTCACATAACCACCCCCATTGGAAGGAAGTTTCTTTGAAACTTTATTAATTAAAATACAGTGCAATTACAGGGCAAGAAACAAGATAATGTATCCACAAATTGCATTCTTTGCTAAACTAAACAGTCCATAGTGAAAGATGAAGATACGGAGATTAATATCTAAAACTTCATCAGTTTATGTACCCCAAATCACGTAATACCAATGTTGTATGCTTCACTGTGCTGAACAAACTATAGTTGAAAATGAAAATGAAGCTCTATATATAACACTTTCTCACTTTACCTACTCCAAGTCAAGTACTAAATGACATACATTCAACTGGACAGATTCCCACAATTTAAAATTTGCCAATTGATTCAGAAAATACATGGGGGCCAATTACGATGCGGTCCATAAAGGCTCAGACCTGTGGTTGGAGCCTTTAGGCCCGCACCGTAATGTGCTGCGCGGTTTACTTTACGACCGCCTCATTACAATGGAGGCGATCATGAAGAAAACCTGCCGACCAGTCGGAATCCGGCCTGTGATCTCAAAGACGGGCCTTTCCGCCCTTGAGATTACAATGTCGGGTTTCGGTAGCCTTTCCGTGCCGGCCTTTTCAACATGGAAAGTCTGTCGGTACTCATTATGATGGAGGTGGTCGGAAAGTAAACCGGCCAGTCATTCCAGCTGGCTTCCGACGGGCTCAGTCGGCCAGTCGGAAGCCGGCCAGTAATCTCAAGGGTGGGCCTTTCTGCCCTTGAGATTACGATGCACGGTTTCTGACATGGTTTCCATGCCAGCCTGTCCGACATGGAAACCATGTCGGAAAGCGTGTTTGGGGGCCCCCAGCAGGACCCCCTTTGGTGCATGACATCTGGTTGGAGACCAAGGGGGCACCAATGGTGCCCCCTGTTGATCTCTGCACCTTGTGGCAGGCACCGCAAGGTGCCTGCCACGGGCTGCAGGGATGAACTGCACCTCCATTTTCTCAAAGGGAGCTTGTGTTACGGCCGGTTTATGGCCGTAACATGAGCTCCCATTGAGAAAAGGGAGCATGTGACTGAACAGTGTTCGATCGCATTGTAATGGGCGGGTCGGGATCGCCAACCTGGTGTCGGTCGATCCCAAGGCCAAGTCGGTGTCGGGCGGAAGCAATTTCGCCCGATGTCGAAATCAGCCCTATAATTGTTATTGATCAAAGTTCAACACTTTTTTCTACTTTTACTTAAATTGGAGTTCGATTGGTAAATCTGACTCATTTACTAGTGTTTATTTTTAATTGTTGGTATTATTTGCTTATTTTTTTATGTTTGCATTATTTGAAAAAATATGTATATTATTTTTTTATTTTACCTGTTCATAATAAATTAAATTTTAGTTAATTGTGAAATATGATTTTGTTAAAATATGTTTGTTAATTTTAACTTTTAAGTCATTGATAATATCATTAATATAATTTCTTTCATTGTTCAAATATTTTTTCCATATATATATATATATTATTTAGTATATATTTAGTTCACACTATTAATTACAACTGTTTTTTTAAATCAATAGTAATATTTAAATTTGGTTACATATATATATTATTAGTTATGTTTATGTTTGCTAATTTTTAATTTTCAATTTCTTCCATTATTGCTTTTATATGTTTAAAGGATATATAATATATTTATGTATTTATATTATTACTCGCTAAAATTATTTATTTGTAATTATATTATTATCTTGTACTTTGATATTTTAAATAAATTTCTTATAATGCTATATATTTTAAAATGTCGATATACGTACCTTTTTTGGTAATATACCGTTCCACGATATTTTTGACACAATATTTTGGTAGTTTACATTCAAAGTATGCAAACTCAATATTTTTGTAGGGAATACTTTTAACATGATATTCTTGTGTCGCGATATTACTGTTTCCTATATTCTGTCATACAACCAGCAGCATGGCCCGCAAAATGGACAGCCCCGATGTTAAAAACTGTTTCAGTACTGCTGCATATTACCAGTCTTTGAAATGATGAAAGGCTGAGTTTGACTTGCCACGATTTGAACTTGTGACCTGCAAATCACCACATGATTCCGCAGTCTTTTTTCTACTCACTGGGCATTGATGCAGACATTAAAACATTCAGTTGAATCCACTCCTGTTTCTCAATTTCCAGGTTCAAGTACAGAAAGACATATTTTTAGTAATTTCTTGGTGATTTCGTCCTACGTAGCCTCTTTTCACCTATGACAGGATGTTCTCATTCTCCTTTTATTTTTTCAGTCCTTTCGAGGTCAACTGTGTGAAAATCTTACAGTTGGTGTTTATTAAATTGATGGCACTGTATGAGCACACTTCAGTAATTTGGCCTTTCTTGTAGCTTTTCACAATTATTCTGCTTTCTCAAAATGATGGAATAGAAAAACAAGTGGAAAAATTGATTAAACCTTCCATTAGCATTACGTTCCACCATGAACCTAGCTGGCTAAATGTGTCTGCTGGCACCATGATGGGGCATGGTGCTATGTCTCTGCGAAGACATTTGATTACCTTTTCTAATTGCACTGTGGAAAATATCCATTATGCCTACTCTAGTGTGTCTACAACATTCTTGAGCTTAGATCTTGGGTGATTATGGAGAGTGTTAAAGATTGTGATGTTAACTCATGATTGACATACACCAGTGAGGTAGGATACTGTTCTCCAAACTTTCTTGATGGACCTTATCTTTTACAACCTTCTTAAAATGTAGTATTACATCCTCCAAAATGGATAATTATTAAAACAGTTGTTTTCACATAAAACCCCAGCATTTCCAGCACTTTCCAGATCTCCAAGCTTCTGTTAAACTCTTGTAATGCTCCAAAAATATATTATTTTTGTCAAGAGCCTTGCTTCTTCAATCATTCAGCATATCTTTCCCAATGTGATGGACTCATGCCAGTTAAGGGTGCTACTGTATTGTTTTCTCTTGGATTTATAATTCATCAGTTGGTGGAGATCTTCCATAAAGCACAATATTCCATTTTGACTCTGTTCCTCTTCCACTCTACTCTTTGTGCCATTGCTCCTTTTGCAGAGCCTGGCCCATCTATTGCCTATGGCATTGGGCACTACCTACTTTTTTCCCATGGTATTGCCATGTTTGTTTGCTGATCCCAGTCCTTTAAGGAGGGTCCTATTTAGGTTTTCTTTCAGTGCTCTCTAAACAGAGTAGGGTGTGGAAGAAAAGGTAATAGAGACCCCACAGTATCTAGTATCATAAACTGCAAACTACTCTATATCCCAGTGACATATGATCAATCAATCAATCAATCAATTAATTCTTTATTCGGATACAAAAATATCCATAAAAGTACAAGATAAAACCAGCACAATGCATACATAATTAATGATTAAAAATCAATAAGTGCAATAGACATGTTATTATGTGTACACGGAATTATATACATAGTACAAGAATAAATTTCAACAAAACAGACATAAGCCTACAATTAATTATTAGTTCAGAGGAAATGGAAATATAAAATATAATATTTAAAATGTAACAACATAAAATATTAAAAAGCGGAGACTTTGACACGTAAAAACAATAAAATTAATAAGATATGCGGCCCACATATTAATTGAGTCAAATGCCTGGCATACAGCAAAAACTGTCTATACTGTGTTCATAGAAGCACGAGAACAAACAGCCAATTTCAAGAACGTACTGACACGAAAAATTAAATTTTCCCCATTGAGCATAACAATCTCCCTATATGCTTCCCTAAAATCAGTAATATCATGAGCCTTAAAAAAGGGGATCAACAACTGCTTACTATATATTTTATAGAAATCACAGAAGAAGAAAAAGTGTAACATAGATTGGCTGCCACGATTTCCACAAGGGCAATGCATTTGCTCAAGATTGATATTAAAACCTAGGGGAAAACAAAGTAAATATTTTAAAGTACCAGCCCTAAGACGAAAGAGCAGGCTTCGTTCCCAGCGATTAGTCGCCTTTAAGAGATAACTAGCTGGGAATTTTGTGGGGGGGCCAACTGCATCTACCATAGTTATATACCGGGCAACTGAGGGTTTCAAAATTTCTAGCTCATATCTCAGATTGGCGTAGTAAGCATACAGGGCCCCCTGGATAATCTTTTTGTTAGTGCCTGCCATGTTTACTGGGTCTGTAAAAATGTGTGGCAGATTTACAATGCTCAGGCTAGTCTTAACGGCCGTCAACCAAGGTATATCTCCGCCCTTATTACACTTAAGACAGTCAACTATAATGTCTCTAGTCAATGTGTCTGCTGGATTTTGCCACACTTTCATCCAGAAGATCACTGGGCGGGTCTTAATGTAATCCTCAATAAATGGTAATTTTAACTCACGATGGCAAACAAAAGAGGAAGAACTGATCGGTGCCCCCAAAACTCTCCGACAGAATCTGTTTTCTTCTACCTGGATATTATTACAATTTGCATAGCCCCAAATTTCCGCTCCATATGTTGCGGTCGGTAGGCACTGAGTTTTATATATTTTCAAAAGGGGTAGCACTACCTCAGTTCTTCTTGGTTGAGGGAGAGACAGAATCGAGTTGACGGCTTTTATAAATTTGCTCCTGCTGTGTGCCAAATGGGCAACCCAGGAACCATTATCTGTGTATACCACGCCCAAGTATGGGAAAGTGTGTGTGCATAATAGTTTTTCGAAGCCAGAATTAATTACATTTACAGAATATTTTTTGGGGCCGCAACTCATTAAAAATAACATATGATCAAATAATGACAGAACAATTTATATCTCCTAAAAACAATAAACATAAGAAATATCGGGCCAGGTGTACGAATCGTTTGGTTCGATAATTAGTCATAAATAGGTTAGCGATCTTTAAAGGGTACGTTTGGAATGTATCAAAGTGGTTTCCAACTCCTGTGACAAAAATTTGCAATGCAAACCAAATCTATCTTACTGACTTGCTATTTTGGCAATTGAAATTTGCAATTACCTATTATCGATTACCAATTTGCATTTCTTATTTTGAATTGTACAATTAATTTGCTAATTGTGAACGGTTGCAAAAACAGGTTTTTGCACTTCCTAATTAGCCGCAAGTGGGAGCAGGTGGTAAGCAGGGTCAAATTGTAAAAGGGTTGGAAACTTTGGCCCTTATTTATGAGGACTTTCGCTGCCGTTGTGTCACTTTTTTGTGATGCTGCGGCGGGGTAAACAATGCGCCACACTGCGCCCTATTCACAAAGTGAATCATCAAGGTAGATGCGTCACTTTGTAAAGGCGTGTGCTACATTATACCTGCGTCAGGTATAATGTATGCAGGGTGGGCGTTCCCATGAAAAACAGCCTCGTAGAAGTGGCACAGTGAAATCTATGAGATTTCACTGCGCCACTCCTATGGCTTGACGCAATCACAATCCTTACGCCTGCTTTAAGCAGGCGTAAAGAGCAACACAGGGCCTTTTACATGGGACTCCCCCATGTGTAATGACACATTGCTGGAGTTGCATCAGTTTACCGACACACTTCAGCAATGCGCCATTACTGCGCCACCAGATACGTCAGGATTCCTGATGTATCTGTGCAATCCTTGCGACATGGAGTGCCTTAGTGTAAATACGGCACATCCATGATATCGCAAGGATGGCGCAGTGAAAAGTGTAGCATCGCTGTTTTTCCCCAGCGTTGTGACACTTTTCATAAATGAAGCCCTTTCATTTTTTTCCACAGTGGCTGCTTTGTATGCAATGGCGAGAAGGATGAGGCAGTTTGTTCCACTCCACAGCAGGAGAAGACAAAGACAGGAAAGCATTTTCAGAGTCAGGGTGACTTTGTTTCAGCAGACTGCGGAGGAGATATCTAGCAAGTATAGGTTCAGCAGGCCTGTTATTTTAGATTTAATAGCTGAGCTAGACCCTGTGTTGTGTAGGAGATTTATAGCTGAGTTAGACCCTGTGTTGTGTAGCAACACACACAGGGGTGCTTCTATAGCATCCCGCATTCATGTACTTTGCTGTCTATACTTTTTAGCCTCAGGAAGCTATCAGGGATTTGTTGCCACAGTGGGAGGGGGTTTCCTAAAGTGCTCTTTCACATTTTTCACAATTTATTGAATGCTATGCTGCTAAACATTCATAGATATATTTTGTTCCCAGCTCACAACAAGAATTGCAGCAAACAAAATTAGATTTATTTTGTGCACCACATTTCCCACAGGTTACAGGTTGTGTTGATGGGACGCAAGTTATATTTTGCTCTCCTGCTGGTACAAAATCTTTGTATCGGACTCGGAAGAGCCAGCACTCCTTAAACATTCAAATAGTTTGCAAAGACGGCTTTTTAATTATTTACTTAAAATATCCAGGTTCCACCCATATCTCCAGTATCTTTCACCACTGTGCCCTAAACAACCGGCTTTGAAAAGGAGACTTTGGGTATGATTATCTTTTAGGTATTTTTACATTTCACACTTATATGTAATAAGTCCATTCAATATAGGAGTGGTTTTAATTGTATTTTTCATTTGTATTAGGTGACAGTGCTTATGCAATACGCACATGGATTTTGACCCCATACCTGAATGCAAGTACAAGGAGTGACCTACATTATGATATTGCCTACAAGCGAACAAGCGCAGTTATAGAGCACACTTTTGGGCTGCTTAGGGCGACGTTTCGCTGCCTTTATAAGACTAGGGAGCACTTCAGTATACACCTCCAGAGGTACATGCAAGATCGTGGCAGTGTGTCGGTTGCTGCACAATATGGCTACATAGAAGGGACAAAATCAGAAAAATAAGGGGAGAAAGAGGGATATGCTAGGTCCACCCTCCAAAAATGATCAAGAATTACAAAACACCGAAATCTCGGTTATGGAAACCTAGCCAGTTTTTCAGAAAATTAAATTTACTAATATAAGATTCAAAAAATAGTTAGTAAAGGAAAAATGTCCTTTCTTGAGTCCCCTCACTCACCATGGTTTCCAATGGTGACATGCTTCATCATATGAGCCATCCCAACTCGCTACGGGCTGAGGCATGCTGCGACTTGCGACACTACGTAGGAGCACTACTTGTGAGTGACTATGTGTGGTGCAGTGATGGGGGTGGAGTGGGTGAGACTAAAATATCTAGCTAGTGGGCAAAAAGAATTTATTCAGGCTCCTAGCCGATATATTAAAAACGGGGTTGGTCGCTAGGTGTCTGTTTTTAATTAGTCAGGGTCCCTAGTGAACGTCAACTAGTTTCGAGCTACCCCAGTGCTCTTCTTCAGGACAAACAGGGTCCAGCCCTGTTTAGTACCACTCCAAAGTGACCTAAGGATAGGAAAAATGCTGCAAAATACTAGCAGGCAAGAGTTAATACATACAGTACTTTGATCACGTAGTATTAATTATGGAGCAACAATGTGCTTCATGGTCTGAGAGGGGCTGGAGAGATCATCGCCATTGAGAATGAAAACTGCTCCGGCTGTTGCCTGCTTCCCTCCCGACCGCATATGATCTCTCCAGCCCCTCTCAGACCATGAAGCACATTGTTGCTCCATAATTAATACTACGTGATCAAAGTACTGTATGTATTAACTCTTGCCTGCTAGTATTCTGCAGCAATTTTTCCTATTCTTAGGTCACTTTGGAGTGGTACTAAACAGGGCTGGACCCTGTTTGTCCTGAAGAAGAGCACTGGGGTAGCTCGAAACTAGTTGACGTTCACTAGGGACCCCTGACTAATTAAAAACAGACACCCTAGCGACCAACCCCGTTTTTAATATATCGGCTAGGAGCCTGAATAAATTCTTTTGCCCACTAGCTAGATATTTTTAGTCTCACCCACTCCACCCCCATCACTGCACCACACATAGTCACTCACAAGTAGTGCTCCTACGTAGTGTCGCAAGTCGCAGCACGCCTCAGCCCGTAGCGGGTTGGGATGGCCCCTATGATGAAGCATGTCACCATGGGAAACCATGGTGAGTGAGGGGACTCAAGAAAGGACATTTTTCCTTTACTAACTATTTTTTTGAATCTTATATTAGTAAATTTAATTTTCTGAAAAACTGGCTAGGTTTCCATAACCGAGATTTCGGTGTTTTGTAATTCTTGATCATACATAGAAGGGACTTCAAAAGCAGCCTAAGCAGAATAGCTCTTATAAAAAGGAAGACTGCCCACCCCCAAACATATCCCAAGATGCCAGCAAAGTCGTAGATGGAAGGGAGCGATGCAGTTACTTTACCAACAACTATTTCTAAGGTAAGTGCAGTTCAAATAAACCATGCAATGTATAATGAGGTAGTCACAGTTAAAATGCAGAAAAGTAATTTTTATTTCCATGTTTCTTCACAAGAAATATGAAGAGTCACAAAAGAGACTGCGTAAAAAAAAAAAATTCCCATTTCTAAATGAACAATAAAGTAACAAAATTAATTTCTCTTCGTGTGCTGGGAATGGGCCTCTCTCTGTCAGTTGCCAACCTGACCACTTCTAAATCAGCGGCCTGCCTCCTTTTACACCTAGATCTTATAACATCAGAGATAGACATACTACAGCGGCTAAAAGCCCCTTCACTCTCTAAAGCAGGGGTAGCCATTCCACTAGAACGTATTCGGGTAGTTTGTAAAAATTCAAGACACAATGTAATCTGTCCTAGACATTTTGACGCATCTGTGCCACAGTAGGACATTTCTTGCTGGATATGTATGGTGCAACGACTGAGTGTCCCTTTTGAAGCTGCCCATCTTTCTATTCTTTTTCCAAGATGTTATATTTTAGATAAAACGTGCTGATGTCTATTATTTGTTGCTGCGTCTCCTCAATAATAGAATCACGTAATTACGTCATTATTTCATTTAAATTGTCAATATTGAATCATAGCAGATGTCTTCATCCATGGTTCTTGTAAGCATGTTAATGACATCCAATTGTTTTGTTTGAATGTCTAACTGTGACTTTTCCTTTTTCACAAATTCTGATCTAGATGATGTGGCACCTTTCTTACCAGATCTGGTTAGAAACCATGGTTGGAGTGGTAAGAATCTTTGACTTCTGAGTCTCTGGATAAAAGAGTTTGTTCTATGCTGTGTAGTAGTTCATGCATTTCTACTAGATCTAGGTGTGTGTCTTCTTGTAGGCAAAGTTGTTTCAGACAGTATTGGTGTGATGCCCATTGCTTGAAGCATACCATTGTTGTTAAACTCCTGATCAGCCTCATCTTCCACATTGCGAGCATCATGTTCCTCTATAAAGTTGTCTTCTATCTCTATATATAAAATGCCATGTAAGTTTAATTAATCTGTACGGAGTTTTGAATTACACATAACAGATTATGTTAAAGTGTAAGCCTCTAAAATATATGATGCACTATTTTTTTCTTTTCAGAATCATAATACAAATGATCTATGTTATTGTATTTAGTTAAGCAATTACTCTATAACACAATATTTAAATTTGCATTCTATTGAACTGCTGCAACCTCTAAGACTTTCATTGGACTGCAAATTCCTTAATGCAATTTCATGAACATAAAACATGTCAATGGACTGAGCAGTTAAATGAGCCCAAATCAACGTTTATCTGTATATACACACTTAAATGATAGTTATAATGAAAATGCTTTAGAATCCTCCACAAACCTTAAGAGACAGAGGACTACATAGAGGAGATGTCCACCTCACCCAGGGTGTTTTTGACCTCCCTTGTGTCCAGCATTCTACAGAACAAGAAAGAACACTATCCCACATTTCTCCAGGACTTTTAGTGTATTGTGGTTAATGCATACCTTTTGTATCTGAACCTAGAGGCCCCTTTAAAAGAAGCGATGTAAGTTCATGACTAAAGTTGGAGTTACCTTACTAAATCTTTGTCTTTCATCTGTCACTGTTTGTTACCACACACATAGATTATGTTCTTCATACAGTGCTGAGTTTCCGCCTTGTTAGGTCTTGGAATATCTTTTATACATAAATTAACTGGCTCATTTATCTCCTTTCTGTGTTTTTATGAATCTGAGGCACAGAGAAGAAGGCTATTTGCATTTTGTTTTGCTGTACTGAGGTTCCAGTCACTTTACCCTTCTTTGTTAATGAGGATGATGTTGTTTTCTTCCCTTCCTGAATGAAGTCAATTACTTCCTCTAGGCATTATAACAATGACAATGATTGCACTTAAGCATCAGAGCAAATTTCAAGTGTTTCTTTGGGTATTCCTTTCTCCCTGATTGGAGACTTTTCCTGACAGTAAGCCTTTTCCTCTTCTTGAAATTCAATTGCTGAGTTTTTGCTGGATATTTGGATTTTTCAGGCTAGACAAGTTGTTCCAGTTCCCATTTTACAAATTGTCCTTGTCGAGCTAACTGTCTTCCGACTATATGTGAGGCAATGTCAGGACTTGCCAAGATCTGATTCTGTTGCTATCAGATGAACACCATACCTTTGTCAATAGGTAAGATGACTTACAAGACAGAAGCCAAATTGGATTTCAGGGCTTGAGTCATTTGTTGGAGGCTGTAATACAGCTGTGTAGATTGAATACGTCTTTCTGCTCTCAATATGGTTGGCTGGTTTCTTCTTTTCACTTCTCACTCTAGGTTTTATGGCCCTGACTTCTCGGTGTACATTTTGGCTCATGTTGGCTCATTGGTAATCCAGTTAATCTGGGGTTGAACCTAATGAATTTAGCAGTCCTGGGGCCAGATGTACAACCCATTTTTGCATGTGCAAACGGGTTAGCGACCCGTTTGCGCATGCAAAAACTGTTAGGGCCATGTACAAACCCTATTTAGCGAGTCGCAATTTATTTGCGACTCGCTAAATAGGAATTGCGACTCGCAATTAGGAGGGGGCGTTCCAAGGGCGTCCCTTCCTAATTGCAACTTGCAACTCTATGTAAGAATGTTTTGTGACCGCAATTGCGGTCGCAGAACACTCACAATTTACCGCGCTCTTCAAGAGGGTGGTAATACAGTCGCAAATGGGAAGGGGTCCTTGGAGGACCCCTTCCCCTTTGCAAATGCAGGGTAAAATATTTTTTAGGGGCAGGCAGTGGTCCCAGGGACAACTACCTGCCCTTAAAAAATGAAACGAAAACGTTTCATTTTTCTTTTTTTAAATGCATCCTGTTTTCCTTTAAGGAAAACGGGCTGCATTAAAAAAAAAACTGCTTTATTTAAAAGCAGTCCCAGACATGGAGGTCTGCTGAGCCCAGCAGGCCACCATACCTGGGAGGGCCAGCTATTCCCAATGGGGTCGCAAATTGCGAATGCCTCATTAATATGCATGAGGCATGCAATGTGCAACCCCATTGGGAATCGTAATCAGTGTCGCAGACACTGTTGTACATGCCAATTTGCGAGTCGCAAATTCCTTGGTCGTACATCTGGCACCTGGTGTATTCCATGGTGTATCAGAGCAACCACCTTCTCACACCGAGAGTAGTATGTCCCATCTTGGGCAAACCTCTACCCTACCCCGCCATATATGTGTTGATGTTTTGCCTGCCTTCTTGTCTGCTTCCCAAAGCAAAGTCATTGATGGATTAACTGGGCAATGAATCGGACACTTCAAAATCCACATTTTGCACAGCCTCAGTGTGTTCAAAGATAGTTAATGATGTTTTAGAATTACCCCCATACACTTATGGGCTAAGAGTGGCAAAACAACTAATCCCCAATAGTTCTCCTGCAGTCTAGATTTGTGGATACGTTTGGTGAGGCTGACTATGTGTGATCCCTCAGATTCTGTGCCTTCCCACCATGGTTGTCAGAGACAGTTTGACTGCCCCTGTGAGTTAAGGTTGTTTCTACATCATTTCATGCTTATAAGGGCTTTCGCCCAGCCCTTTTCATCCGTTGGTGTGCTGTATGTCACTCATATTTTTTTCTATCAACTACAGCATGCAGCATGGGGCAATAGGTCATCCCACTTCAGCCAATAGCTGACTTTACTGTGTGTGACGGCATTCTGCTTTTTCACCAGGTGACAATCGGTACATAAAGAGTCAGGACTAATTTGGCAATATGTGCTTTCTTTTTTTATAGAAACATTTCTATTGTTTGAAAACAATAGTAAAAAACACAGTTGGTCTAAAATGTACATAAAGTGCAAGCACAGTGTCAGATAGTGCCCTCAAGCCACATCCCCTCCCCTCTCAAGCTTAATAGTAGGCGAGTATTTCAGTGCCAGTTCTAGTGCTGGAGGTTTTGCTATGCCCACAATTTCTTCCATATGGCCTCATATTTGTGGTGGCAACCCCATGCCACATAAATTGGTTCCTCCAGTTTGCCACACCAGTCCATGCTTTTAATCCATGCCCCCAGAGGCAGGCCGTCGGAGAGGTCCATACTCTAGCAATATCCCGTTTGGCTACCACGGTTACAATGTCTGAGACAAAAAAAGTATTTTTTCTTTTTTCTTTTTTTGTATTGGCTAGAGCCCGGAAGTAATAAAGTTTTATAAAAACCATGACAAAACAAAACAAGCACAAGCAATTTCAACCACTACAGGGCCATGGTGTGGCTGTCGCACGGCAGTGGTGAACACAGAGTAGCTTCACCAGTAATGGTCATTAGAGGACTGCAGGGGGCCCTACTAATAGATAGAGTGCACTTTTCCTGTTTGCACCATGGCACCTTTATGCAGGTGCGCCAGGTGCAAACGAGAAAAGTACGCCCTATCATGTAGAATGTGGTACTCTCAGGGCAGCTGCAAATTCACGCTGCCCCCAGGGCAACGCATTTAAGAAAAATGTGGAGCAGCTGTTTAAAAGGTGCTCCGTATTGCTCTGTATAGGTGGGGACCCGCCTGCGCTTCAAAGAGGGATTTGGGATCCCCTTGTAGGCAGGTGCAGTGAGTGCACCACTGCAAGGGGATGTCTGGGGGGGATCCTTAGGAACCCTTTTCCCCGCTCCAGAGGGCTGCCATCAGAGTGCCATCACTGTCAGTGCACCTCGTGGCAGCTTCTTTGCCTCTGTGCCTGCATCTATAATATGGCGTGGGCACAGAGGCAAAGAAATGCCTTCGTTTGCATGGGGCCACAACCCATGCAAATGAGGGAATACCCTTTTGAGAAAGTGCTGGTGCTACATGTGCGCCAGCGCTTTCAGTATTACAGAAGGGGCCGCGCAAGTGTCTGCTGCCCCTTCTGTAATACCAACATACCCCTGGGGCGCGCATACCGGGAGCACATGCCCGTTGCGCAGCTGGGGCATGTCCTGTACTACGGTCCCAGGTATGTCTTGTTGATCACACACTGACCCAGTTGAGGTAGCTCAGTGTGTTAACACTCTTACTGTAGAGCGCTGCTTGATTACTGAAGGGCATAGACTGAAAAGACATAACAACCCATCCAACAGAAAGCGATAGTAGGATTACCTTTGAATTGCATTGCAGCTATCCCTGTTACTAGCATACTAACACCAGTAAACCACATGACTCTGCTGGTAAACACTAAAACAAATGTATATTTTAAATAAAATACAAAACTTGAAAAAAGAAACGGCATCGGCAGGCAAGCATTATATAAGGAAAAAGAGTTTGTAATATACAACCTGTCCTATATTGTAATTAAGTCTTGACAGGCCCACTATTATGCAAATAACACAAGGTCTTCTGATGCCTCGCAAGACTATAATTTATAGAAGAGTTCAAGGGTTAATGAATGAAAAGTGCTAATTAATATATGATGCTAGTCAAGCACAAAAACAAAGCTTCCCAGAATTGCTTAGAAGATGTAATTAGAAGAGAGGAATTCTATCGCTGAATAAGAAAAATGTTAATCCAATTTAATAAAGTAGAGTCATGAAGTGAAAAACCCAGCAACCACAGGAACATTTTAGCATGTTGATAGGATGGTTCCAGTTAGATGTTTCCATCGTGTTTGTCCATTCTGCGAAACCGCATAAATGATACTTATTTGGCACACCTCTGACGTATGCCTGAGAGACTGGTAATGATGCAGCCAGAAATTAGGTTTCGGGCGGGACTGTTCACTCTGTTTTTTAATAACACTTTTTATTAGTATTTGTACATTAACCTAAACAGTTTGCGGCACAACAACACGCAAGTTATGTATGAAGCGGTGCCAGTATAACTTATACAATGAAATTAGATATGAAATTAAGATTTGTAGAGCGTTCTAATACCCGAAGGTGTCTAGGCGCTAAGTCTTGGGAAAAGGAGTTAAAGAAAGAGAGGAGAAGGAGGAACAAAGGAAAAGAGCCTAAAACAGCACAGAGGTGAAAAAAATCAAAAAGCCTATAAGCAGTAAACAGTGTTTCATTGACAAGTCAACGTCTTACCTTTCAACTGCTACAAGCCACATATTGATCTCAGAGTGGGTCAGCCAGTGCGCCCAGATCTTCATGAGCTTTTGTGGACGACCTATTGCCTGATAAAAGATTTTTTTCAATCATGGCACATCTCTCCATTCCCTGCAGCCTTTGCCGAAGGAGGGGTTATGACAGATTTCCATTACTTAGCGATATCTCACTTGGCCAGAGGAAAACCGAGGCTGATAAGTGTGCTGCACTTCGTAGGAATCTCTCCTCTTCCACAATAGCCAGTTAGGTCACTTGAGGGACAACTCAATGGCGAGTCGGAGGACCTCGGTCAGAGAGCGGGATATGGACGCCCAGTATTTCTGAATCAGCCGCATCTCCAAGTTATACATTAAAAAAAAACCTTAGTGCCTGATATCTGCAGCATTCTAGGGAAGAGACTCTGCTGCGCACTTTACAAAGGTATTATGGCTTGAAGTACACTGTTTAAATATACTTAAATTGAATTTAGCAAAGCCTTTCAGATACCACAGGATCTCAAGCCGCCATTTTTGCGTCTCGACAGTTACTGTTATCCATGGGGCCTACGTCTGACTCTAAAATCAAACTTTATTTCTAGCATCCTTTCTGGGGTGTTGCATACTAGAGTACACAGGTGAGGTTTTCTTCTTCCCTGGTCGCTAATTGTCATTGGAGCAGCATAATTTAGTCTCCACCCATACATGTCACAGAGATACAATTTTATACATGCACCTGACATTATATTCACCATGAGCCAGATGTATGACCCTAAACTGCATGCGCAAACGGGTTAGCGACCCGTTTGCGCATGCAAAAACGAATAGGGCCATGTACAATTCCTAATTAGCGAGTCGCAATTTATTTGCGACTCGCTACATAGGAATTGCGACTCGCTATTAGGAAGGGGCGTTTCAAGGGCGTCCCTTCCTAATAGCGACTCTCTACCCCATGTATGAATGTTTTGCGATCGCAATTGCGGTCGCAAAACACTCGTAATGTACAGCCCTCTTCAAGAGGGTGGTAATGCACTCACAAATGGGAAGGGGTCCCCAGGGGACCCCTTCCCTTTGCAAATGCAGGGAAAATATTTTTAGGGGCAGGGACCACTACCTGCCCTTAAAAAATGAAACAAAAACGTTTCATTTTCTTTTTTTAAATGCTGCCCGTTTTCCTCTAAGGAAAAAGGGCTGCATTTTTAAAAAAAAACTGCTTTATTTAAAAGCAGTCCAAGACATGGAGGTCTGCTGAGCCCAGCAGGCCACCATCCCTGGGAGGGCCAGCCATTCCCAATGGGGTCGCAAATTGCAAGTGCCTCATGAATATTCATGAGGCATGCAATTTGTGACCCCATTGGGAGTCGCAAACAGTGTCTCAGACACTGTTGTACATGGCATTTTGCGACTCACAAATTACGATTCGCAATCGAGCGCAATTTGCAAGTCGCAAATTGTCATGGTCGTACATCTGGCCCTATGTGCCTTAACTTTATTAACATGAGTGGAACATTTAAGTGCAATACTGAAATGTATTCACTGTAGAAACTAGATATTTATATGCATGTGTGCACTAATGTTTAGTTTAAACATGAATCATGTACTCTTTATTACGTTTACACTTACACTTCAAATAATATTGCATATGTAAACATGTTTTCTTTTACACACGTTTTGCAGTACCTTTAAAGTTACATGTGTGCATGTATTATCATGTATTTGAAGTGAACATTAAATGTTCATTTAAGTTAGCCTGACTACAGGCCTCAGTTGAAATGTATTTTGCTTTGCCAGAATGTTTTCCCTTTTCCCTTGCAGGTTCATTATCATGATTTACGTTAGCTAGTGAAAGGTTTATTGTCTGTATTAGAGGATTGATAGAGAGGCCTGGGAGAGACTTGGCAGTGAACATGGAGGAACAATGGTCGAAGTTTTCTGTTAACCTGTGTACCAGAATGGCAAGATGTTCAAGGCTGAGCCAGCAGCATTAGTCTGATGCGCTGGGAATTCTGAGCTATGTTGCAGATACACTCGAATAGTGCTCTGATTGGATACTGGTGGTGTGAACACAGATAACATGAGTTTGAATCTCCTGTTACTTCTATTGGTGTTCCTGTAGTTTGAGTGAGAAGAGATCCTTTTTAGACTTTGTGAGGTACAGACCTTTCTGCCTGTCCTATTCTTGCAAGTGTGAAGCTTTATGCTAAACACGTGTTTCCTTTTCTTTTGAACTTCTACTGGAGTCTGATTATGCGGACACCTACCTTTTCTAATGCTACTGATTTAAAAACCCTTGATAGATGATCCTAAATGTGACCCATGTTAGAGTATGTAGTGTCTTGTGAGTTAGCGATGACGGGACCCTTTTGGTCCCTGATGGACTTCGTAGAACTATGATGTTAGTGTTCAGGTGTGGTGAATAGAGTTCATGTTCAGAATGTTGAGTTCGCAGTTACACGCACAAGAATAAAGATGTGTAATACTAAGCTCCGTGTGTGGTGTATTCATTTACGAGTACCAAGGCTGGGGAGAACGCTACAACTGGTGACGAGATAGGGAATACGCAACCCAAGGATCGACAGTGCTCTCCCAGAGAGTTGACCGTGGTCCAGTAAATTGTTCGTGCATGCTGCATGTGCCTCAGTTGAAGTGAAGATCGACGATTGGTCAATGTGGAGTCAAAGAACCAATCCAGCCACTGTGAAGCATTTGACGATCACGAAAGTCTCCCTGAGAGTTTACTCATCGTTGGCCAGAAATATGCTACTAAGGCCATGAAAGAGGTACTGCGCCACTACTCAACACTGAGCTATAAATCGTATGGAATGATAATGCTAAAGGCGGAAACAACCAGGTACAGAGAAGCACTAGAAGCAGCGACAGACAAGGGCGAGAATGCGGTAGCAGCAAAAGAGCCAAATGCGGAAAAGTGCTAAAGGCAGCGAAAACCCGGGTGAGAAATTATTGTTGTACTTACCCAAAAGCTGAGTCAAGAGAGTCATCATACCACCACTGCGGGCACCATGACCCAAGAAGAATACCCGGCGTTGTGAATACAGAACTGTTGATCCCTGAAGAGGACACCATTGAAAGTGCCGGGTGCGTTCCCCACAACTCGAAAGTCCTTCAAGAGATGAAAAGCGCCGATGGCCACGTGAACAAAAAAGTTCTACCCATAAGGGCCCTGAAGCAAGCACTTTGCAAGGACTTGCTGATCGAATGAATGTTGCAAGTCCAGGTGAGCAGCATAGTCTCTCAACATCAGTAAGTTCCATAAATAGTTATACAGCCTCCGCTTTCCTGAAACCACCACCTCCATTTGACACTGCTAAAAAGCAGAATATTGGTGACAGATGAACTGCCTAGATAGAAACGTATGATTGATTTCATCGATGCACTGGAAGAAAAAAACAAAAAGATTGTCAAATATCTCAATGTTGCTGGTGAAGGAGTAAAAGAGGTAATAAAGTAGTTACTGCAAACTGACGAAGTCACATACCGTCAAATCAAAGAAGCGTTAAATCTCAAGTTTAATAGAAAGCAGAATGTCGATTATAAAAGATATATTTTCAGTCAGGAATGACAGAGAGCTGGTGAAACAATTGACAAATTTGTTGAGAGACTTGATACGCTCATCAAACATTGTAAGTTCAGTGAATTCAATGATGAAGAAGCTATACGTCTTGAAGTTATCGATGGATGTCTGTCAGATTCATTCAGACAACGAATGCTGAGAGAAACCCTTAGTCTGGAGCGTGTCCTCATAGCTGTCAGAGCAGAGGAACATGCTGATTGACAAGCTGCTGACATGAAGGCTGGAGGTGCCCAGAATGAGTCAACCATGAACATAAAAAGTAAGCAGAAACACAAAGCTGAAGGACACAAAGTGATGTCTCTAAAGAAAAAGACACTGTGCTTTAGAAGTAGATTTTCGTTTGTACACGAAGGTAAATGTCCCGCCATTGGACAAGTATGCAAAGGATGTGGGAAGGAGAACCATTTTGTAACGGTCTGCAAGGTGCAGGAAAAGCTAAGTGCGTCACGACTTGAAAACAAATGGACGCCCAAATGTTCCAAAAGAAATGTTCTACTCATGCCCACCAAGCGAACGGCAACATCTGCTGAGGCGAATTGACACTAAATGAAGTTGATGGTCATCTAAATCTTCGTCCAGTTCTTCAGTTTCATTGTCGAGCAACAGTGAGGAAAACAGATGTTTACCTCAGAAAAATGTGCTCATGTCATATACTGGCCACATGCAGAGACAAATACGAAACAAAGAAAAGTCGACGAGTAAATCACAAAAGCCAAAAGCATGATATCATTGAGCAATCTACTGGTCCAACTCCGTGGTTTCGCCCATAGTGGTAGTGCCCAAAAAGGACAGCAAAGCAGCTGCACGCATCTGTGTTGATATGTGTAAAGCCAATAAAGCAATTGAAAGAGAATGGCATCCCGGTCCGCAGATTTGCCGACATGATCACACAGTTAAATGGTGCTAAAGTCTTCTCTCTCCTTGATCTGAACAAAGGGTATCATCAATTGGAACTCAAAGAAAATTGCAGGTACACTACCACCTTTTCTGCCCATATTGGTTTATTCAGATATAAACAATAACGTTTTGATGAGTCATCAGCTGCTGAACTTTTTCAATATGTCATTCGACATATCATTTACGAGTACCCAGGCTGAGGAGGACGCTGAAGAGCAAAGAAGGGAAGTTTCTATATGGAGCACATGTTCACTTTTATTTGCTATTATATACTTGTGGCTGTCACAATTCTGTATCTTATTCTGTTGCCTCTCAACCTACTGAGAAATTTTTACTTTACTTATTGTACTAAGGTACTTGATGAACATGCATATGGCTTGTGTATTGACTGGATTGATTGGTAATCAAAATAAAACCCTTTATTCATATTTAATCCTAGTGCTCACTGTGGAGTCGCATAGGCTTATCAAGTTAAATTGCATTCTTGGTGTTTCTCCCTTTCAAAACCTTATGTCAGTTACAAAGGTTCATCTAAACCATGGGTACTCGCAAACATTTCCCCGGGGCCGCAAAGTACTGTCTGTGGCATGCCAGAGGGCTGCACTGATGCCAGCAGAGAGAGTGTTGGGTGGCGGAGGGTGGGCATAGGGGGACGCGAAGGAGATGCATGGTGTGGATAACAAACCGGGCCTTCATGTGACTTCTGCCTGCTATCAACACTCTATTGTCATGCACCAAGAATTAGACTCAAACCATTAACTTCTAATGTAAAAAGTGAGAGGGAAAGAGATACTCATCTGGTGGCTGAATTGCAAAATGTTAAACCAAAAAACTTGGTATCAGTCCTGGCTTCCCCACTTGATGAAATTGTGTAATCCTAGGCAATTGGTTAATTTCACTTTGCCTTCTATTTTTTCATTACCAAATATGAGAGCCCCTTAAAATATACGAGTTCAGGATGTGTACTGTACAAAACCTTCTCTTGTGTTTTATTTAATAAACTATAATGTTGTTCCAATTGTATAACAACCAATGCTACACACAAGGTGCACCTGACAAATAACTTGCCTCTTGGTTCACTAATGGCATTGTTTTCAGAATGGGGGCAGTATTTATGCTTCCAAGATCATGTTTGAAAACTATCACTGCTAATAAATGCCTCTCAATACAGTGATAGAATCTGATCTACTAAGGAAAAATACTCATGCATATTAATAAAATGCACTTTTTGAACTTTTGTGAGAGTTTATCATGTTTTTACATGTTTAGTGCAAGATGTCTTTAAAACTAAAGGTGTTCCTAAATGATAAGTTGTCTAGGACACCTTTTCTTCTTTACCGTTACTTTTAGTTAACATGTATGCCCATTTTTTTCGCAGCTTTCTGAATGTTCCTGCTCCTTCAAGTGAACAGCAGCCCAGTGCTGCTGTTCACCAGGAGGCTGAAAAAAAAGGCCAGCAGGGCCGCCTGCGGCCCTCAGGCCGAACTTTGAGTATCCCTGATCTAAACTATTGAGTACAATCCTCCATAACTTGACTGAGAGATCAATTTGTAACACCCAGGATACTCCATCATCAGTTTTGCCCCAACTTGTCAAATTCCTTGGCACGTTCTAAGAAGGACTCCATGCGATTGGGATCCCATAAGGCTCCAACCCTCGATTTTCACATGGCATGCCATTATGTGAATGTGTTCAGTTGATCAACCATTACAAACCCTGACCTGTGCCAGAGCGTACTCTGCTGGGCCACCTGACCATCAATCACACCACGTCCATTTGAGCACATTATGCCAATAAAGACTACTTTGGTGATTTAAGGTCAGACTGGCAGGAACACTGGCAAATTCCCTAGGGTGGCATTGGAAGTCTCTTTATCTGGAGCACACTGTGCTCACCTCGCAACATTAAAAGGTCCTCATTGGTGGTGTCAAAAGCAGTGTTGCATTTTGTTTTAAATCAATTATGCGGGAAGATGTACAGATGTTGCTTGGTAGAGCGGAGCATACGATGATCAACATTCCTAAACAAAGCAATACAGTCATGAAATAGTTCATTACACCTGCAGGAAAAGGAGACAGCAACAATCACTGAAAAAGAAATTCAGACATTAAACATGAACATTATAATGACAGAGGTAAAATAAATAAGGAGGTCAGACTGGCAGGAACATTGGCAAATTCCCTAGGGTGGCATTGGAAGTCTCTTTATCTGGAGCACACTGTGCTCACCTCGCAACATTAAAAGGTCCTCATTGGTGGTGTCAAAAGCAGTGTTGCATTTTGTTTTAAATCAATTATGCGGGAAGATGTACAGATGTTGCTTGGTAGAGCGGAGCATAAGATGACCAACATTCCTAAACAAAGCAATACAGTTATGAAATAGTTCATTACACCTGCAGGAAAAGGAGACAGCAACAATCACTGAAAAAGAAATTTAGACATTAAACATGAACATTATAATGACAGAGGTAAAATAAATAAGGAGGAATATCTAATGGCATAAGGATTACCTTTATATTAGTGTTTCCATGAAAGAGAGCATAGGTTGCCAAACAGATGGTAGGTGGGCACGATCCTGATTATTTAAGATAGCCATTTCTAGCCCACAGAGATCAATTAATTCATGCAACTGCACCCGTGTTATTGGTGGATTCTGATTTAGAAAGTGTTTCGCAATCTGGAGTCTCGCTAAAATAATTGGAATGAAAATAATCCCTGAGAAGTTTCTGGGGATATCTGGAGTTGAGCAAAGGAGCAGTAACTTAGATGAGGGATAAATATGAATACCAAGTCATTTATTTAATTCTTTAAATACCTCTTACAGTAGGAATTGATTAAAGGAGATATGAACTGCCTCAGTAGTCCCATAACCCCATGAATGTAGTATTTTCAGAGTAAGATATATAACTTGCATTAATTCACAATTATGTCATCTAAATCATAACATATTCAAAATTGTATGTCCATCAACAATACATTTGTTTATTTCATTTATAGATATGAAAACATTAGCCTTTGGGAACTGAACTGGGATTCGGGGGATAGGATGGACCTAGCCACATCCCTGAAGTGGAGGGCAATGGGGTTTCACAAGGTGGCCGACTTCATGGCAAGAGTCAGGTGGAAGAATTGGACCGAAAATTAGGGAAGCTGTCAAGGGTAATTTTTGGCTGTTGGGCTCTAATAGAGTTTTGGCCAGTATGTTTAGGTCTCTGGATATTATTCAGATTTATGACAGCCAAAATTTGGTTACAAACCTGATTATGGCCCCAGATTTAAAAACACTGGGTGAATGGAAAAGATCGCTTGCATTATGCAGGGGCCCAGATATGAGTCAAAAGGCTATGATTAAGTGGGGGAAATATGAAGGACTTATATTCACATGGGAGATGTGGTACAAAATTAATAAATTACATTTTAAGGTGCTGAAACGGGCCAATTGGTGGAGAATGCAGTGACAGTATCTGTGAAATACTTTAGACCAAAATATAGAGACCGAGAGATAAGAGCTGTTGCCAGTAAACGGCAAGTCCAGCCTCCTGGCCACACTCCTAGGGAACTTTCAGGTTGTGTCAGAGATAGATCATGGAGCACTCAAGTACTAATTTGTGCATTCCACACTCATAACTCATACATCTGTCCAACATGTGAACCACAACCACCTTGGTGAACACCAACAGTCTTGGTGCGAGTAAAGGTAGAGAATATGCTCAAACCTCTCGTAGAGTTATCTCACACCTCCTTACAGTGGTGGTATACAGTTACTCAAGACTCTCAGAGATACATTTAAATTCTCAATACTGCCAAGCCTCCCACAAAGTGCCTAATGACTCGACTGGGGGGGGAATAAACGGAGCTGCGCCTATTTTGCTCCTCGTACACTGAACATAAGAGCAGCAAGCAAACTGGGGAAGACTTAATCTTTTGTGTTTTGCTACCCAACCTCTGGACCTATGCAGGGAGGTGGGTCTTCCTTCCTCAGGTGTCTTCCTCCTAAGCAATTATGTAAGGCCAGGGAGCTAAGGAGGGCCTGAGGGCTGGCATACTTCTGGGAACAATGGATCTCTTACGCCAGACAGAAGGCCCCTTGGGTGTAATTGATTGTGATATTTTAGTTTTTTTATTTCACTCTTGAATTGGAATACTCAGCTCATGAGTGAAGGCAAATTCCCTTCATTCTAAGTTCAAAGGGTAAAGAAAAATTAACTCCTTTTTTCTATGTTCTGTTACAATGATTTGTCAACTGAGAGTGCTAGTTTGAGAATCAAGCAATGTTTTAACTTTTTGATTAAGGAATAGAAGTAATTCCTACTTCTTTGGGGGGGGTGTTGTAGTCCCACCTGGTGGTGGGGTGTGCCCTCCTTGACTGCATAATCAACAGATTTCATGATAAGATGATAAGGTTAAACAAAAGGTACAGCTGGCTGTTGATTTCCATAATGACCAACAAAGAAAAAAATGTTCAACTTCTCTCAGCCAATAAAACTGCACTGGTTCAAGAATGTAGGGCCAGATGCATGAAAGAATTGTGAGTTGCAAACCAGTCGTAAACTGGTTAGCCACTGCTAAATAGTGTGTTTTTGATATACCAAGAGTCACCAATGTCATGTGCAAAATACCATCAATTGGAAGCAGGTGGTAACCAGAAGCATAGTATAAGAGACCACCTTACAATGGCTGCACTGTATGCTGTAATAAGGAGGATGTGGATTCATTGAGCTTAACAGAGGAGGAGGAGGTGGAGGATCGAGAGGATTTTTAGGCAGTAGGTAATTCTATTTGATCAAACAGATGAGGAGGTTTACACTATGTAACTTCAAGAAGATCATGCAATTGTATGCTTTACTGTTTGTACCTTAGTTGTGCTTTAGGTGGTCTTGTGTGGAACAATGTGTGCCCCTTTCATATCCTTCTCCACTCTGGCTTCTAGAGAACTTTGATGTAGCTGGCTCACCATAAGGAATACTGTTCACACTTGAGTTCTCAGTTTCTCCAACCGACCTTGCTGTCCTAATTCCTGCATAAGCAGTTTGTAATTTCTATAAGGTGTTTGTTATTTGGGCTAGGCTCCTTGCTACATCACTAAAATGGCGTAATAACCAGCCCACATATAAACTGTTCTCCTAGACATAGTTGAGGTGGCTAAAGCCAACCGTTCAACAGAATACCCAAATGTTGGAAGCATTTGTTCATGTGTCTCTATTGAAGCCCATATGCTACAGAATCTTGGGCCATTTGGGTGGCTATATCCTTTATAGCCATTCTTAAGTCTTTAAAGCCCAATCAAATGGCTGCATTACATTCATAAATGGTTCTATTTAACTTTGCTACCCATCTACTCAGTTCAGAGGTAGCCCTCTGCTGCTTTCTTTGAATTTTCAACATTGATTGTTCCATTGCTTGGAATTGTGCTGGAAAAGGGGTTTTCCCGGCCTACCTTATATCTGGACCTGACAGTGGGCCTTAAAGCCATTATTTACCTTTGTAAAATATGAAGGGATGGTGTTGGTTGATGCTGACTTACTGAAGTGGAAGTGATAGTTGTAGCTCGGTCTCCTATTGCAGGGATGGCATTTTGCCTGTGGTGTAGACTTTCAGTCTCTGTAGGAATGGCAAGTTCGGTATAAGCAGTTTCTACTTCTGTGTGACAGGGGGAATCACCAACATCCTCTGTTTCTGGTGGTGTTGGGTGGTTGGGTTAGGATGAGCTGTTGTAGGACAAAACAGTGAAAATATTTTTAGAATATTAGTGATAAGCATTTTATTTTTCATTTTGCTATAGTAAGTCACATTTTTTTGTTTGTTTTTTAGTATGAGTTATATTTCAAATATATATGCATCATTAACAAGATATTTTATGTAGGCCATCAAAGTAAAAATGTTCATAGAAATGATTGGAAGCCTTGGTATTATGCACATGCTCTACATTGTTTTGAACATTATGAAAACCTGAAATGGATTAATTAGACAACTTTTATTGTATTTTTTAATCAAATACAATTTTGACTACTTCCCTAATAATAAACATATTACTACCACATATGGTCATCCTTTTAGTTTATAAAAGTTTATATACTTATTTTTAATTTAGATCTATTTATATAGGTACATCATTTATTGTAATGAACTGACCTGAAGCATCACATACAGAGAATGATGTGTCATTATTAGATACTCCAGAAATGGCGTCATGCTGGAAGGAGGTCTCAAATTAATTAATCCATAAGGGTGGGTGGTGCTCAGTACTTGGTCCTTCACCTGTAGCTGCAGCCTCCTGTTTTTTGTCGCTACCTTCTCCTTGGTGTAGGAACGTAGATCATACCAGCGCATCCTGATTTTTTCCCCTACTGACACCTGCAACATTGATTCTTTGCTGTACCCTGGTCCAAATTTGTTTTTGTTAGCCTGAGGGACAGACATAAATTATTTTCCAAATAGCTTGTCATGTTCAGAGACACAATCTTCCACAGATATTTCCAGCTCTTGGTAGGTAAATTTGCATTTCCTCTTCCTGCCCACCTCCTCGTGGCGCTCCTGGCTGGATATGCCACTTAGAAATAGTCCAGTGCTTGGATGGAAGTTCTCTTTCTGCTGTGCAGCTGAAAGTAAATGTAGTAAATGAAATAGAAGAGGTTATCACTCACTGCTAGTGTGACAGTCACAATTTCTCAAATTCCAATTCAGTCTTTAAAAAGAACAAATGCCTATGAATCACTATTTTCCTACAGGAAAGGAATGTAAATCATATTTAGCAATTCCTAATTTGGACTTTGGTATTCATCCCAATTCGGGAAGCACTAAATATCATTTTTGTATATCAGGCTTCTAATTCTGTAATTTCTCAAGCTAGCAATGCCCTAATGAATATTTTTTGCCCTGGCCATTCAAACTTTTATTCAGATGTTGCACTTGAGCAAGCATTCCTAGGGGATTCTGAATGGAAAATATACCTTATATCTTTTATCCCACTTGTCACATTTGCCTAGTTCTAGTTAAAGAATATAAACATGAACAAAACCATTTTGTTTAGAAATTATTCTGCATCTTAGTCAAATAACTCCAAAGTAATAACCAATCAAATATTTTTAGGTCATGAATGCAAAGCAGTTGTAAATAATTATGCATAGCCATATCCGATGTGCATCATAATGAACAATGAGGTTTCATGGATCCTTTTACTGTGGCAAAATCCTATTGTGTTTAGAATGCACCTTATTATCCTTGTGCTATATAACCTTCAATAGTAAGTTGGAGATATTAAAATACTAGATTTACATTAGATATGTGAATTTTGGGAAATTCCGGAACCGTTTTTCACACAAAAATATACTGCACATGTCTTTAGACTGTCGTTACTACCCACACAAATCATAAACAATGCTATGTTAACGAAGAAAATGGATGCAAAAATTCTTTTCTGCATGTTGCACGATTGTTACAAGGGATGTGTAAAACATGATGTTTAAAGCCTGTGTAAAGCTTGGTTTGACTAGGCTTGCCAAAACCTTTTGCAGGACCTAGTAACAAATTTCACGCAGGGCCGCACTTCTTGTTTTAAGTAAAAGAAAATAGAAATATTCCCCCTAAAGAAGGCAGTTCCAGCATCAAGGGCCACCTAGAAGAGCGGTTGCCTTTAGCTTCCTCATTCTAAATTAACCCACCAGGCCTCTTTTTATTTTATTAAATAAACACATTTTTTGCAGGAGCATAGTGCACTGATGAGCATCGGGCCCAGGGAAAAATAGGCGCCTTTTCTGCTTCCTTGTGACAACCCTAGATTTTACCACAATGATCTAAATTACCCCGTGAGTGAAAACAAGTGCTATACAAAGACAACTGAGTTGGACGCAGGATAAGCCACTGAACTGCAACATCAGAAGAGTATGAGAAGTCATTTGTTATGAGGTAATCATGGAATAGGTAAACGAAGTTGATCTGCAAGACTATAGTATGTTCAGTTATGCAAAACAAACTTTCTGACGTTTACAAAGATTAAGGGCCCGCTTCACATAGGTAAACTGAGACGAAAGTCTAATTTTACAACTTTTGGTATTCACAAAGGGCATTTACTAGTAGTAAATGCCCTTTGTGAATACCAAAAGTTGAACTTTACAACTTTCAGTATTCACAAAGGGCATTTACGAGTCGTAAAGTTAGACTTTCGTCTAATTTTACCTATGCGAATCGGGCCGATAGAGCTTAGTAGGTAGTCATCATATCCAGAATATTATGGCATTGTCACCACGGTGGCAGACGTTTTCTCCCAAAGTGACTGCCTTCATCATAAGAGGAGCAACTTCAGGGTAAAGAACTATGGCAGAAATGGCAGCACCATATGCGCGCCTTAGCAAAGCATCTCAAAGTTGGAGGTATATTGACAGTATCCACATTTCAACATTCTCTGAAGTTGTGGGTTTGTTTACCAAGGACATTAGGGACTCTGGAAAGAACAGTACTTCACTGAGTTGATGCAGGGGAACATACAGGAAGATCAGTTCTCATAGATTGGGTGTCTGGCTCGCCATCATTTGTGGACACATCTGCTCTGACACTTGATGTACCTGATTGCGAAGCCACAGAATGCTCCATCATCAAGGACTTCTATCTTCAACTGCCCTCGTAAGAGGTGGGTGGAATGCCCAGGGAGTCTATGAAATTATATGTAGTTTCCAATATATATGGCAAATTTACAGTGCAAACACAAGGAGATGAAATGAAATTGAAATTTGTACTTGTAAAGCGCACTTATACCCCCAAAGGGGTGTCCAGGCGCTGTACGCATACCGCTGTGGAACCCTTCCTGGCTTTTCCCTGTGAAATGTCCACTCCTGGGCACCCCCAGGGTGAAGCCAGGCATCCCAGCGCTGTTGGGGCCGTTGTGGAGATTAAGCAAGCTATTGCCCAGAGTTGCAGAGTGGGACCCATGATTAGAATAGGCACCGAGGCGAGAATTATCAGGTCCGAGGAAATTGAGCCCAAGACCCGCCGAGGCGGGAATTGAACCCTGGTCCCAGCCAGATCTCTGCATCAGGGTCTGCCGCTCTAACCATTGAGCCACACTTCTGAGATGATGGAAGGAGTGCTGAAACTTTTCAAACACTCACCCCCAGTCACAGATCTGGGTTGAATCCATCATCATTCTTTAGCTCACTTTGCCACCCCAGTTCAGACACAGCTATATGCAAATCAGTCTTGACCCTGTGCCTCATGGGAACAGTCCAGCCCGAACTGCCAAGCCATGTCTTCCCTGGACCGGAAACAAGCATCCTGGGACCGGTTTCGGGCTAACAGCCGTCTTCAGCCAGGCTAGCTTGAATCCAGTGGCAAAGTGAGCAAGGGACCCACGTCTGGGCATACCCTGCCAACTTAGGGCGAACAAAGCAAACACAAGGAGATGATGGACGGAGTGCTGAAACTTTTCAATCACTCACCCCCAGTCACAGATCTGGGTTGAATCCATCATCATTCTTTAGCTCACTTTCGCACCCCAGTTCAGACACATCTATATGCAAATCAGTCTTGACCCTGTGCCTCATGGAAGCAGTCCAGCCCGAACTGCCAAGCCATGTCTTCCCTGGACCGGAAACAAGCATCCTGGGACCGGTTTCGGGCTAACAGCCGTCTTCAGCCAGGCTAGCTTGAATCCAGTGGCAAAGTGAGCAAGGGACCCACGTCTGGGCATACCCTGCCAACTTAGGGCGAACAAAGCAAACACAAGGAGATGATGGACGGAATGCTGAAACTTTTCAAACACTCACCCTCAGTCACAGATCTGGGTTGAATCCATCATCATTCTTTAGCTCACTTTGCCACCCCAGTTCAGACACAGCTATATGCAAATCAGTCTTGACCCTATGCCTCATGGGAACAGTCCAGCCCGAACTGCCAAGCCATGTCTTCCCTGGACCGGAAACAAGCATCCTGGGACCGGTTTCGGACTAACAGCCCTCTTCAGCCAGGCTAGCTTGAATCCAGTGGCAAAGTGAGCAAGGGACCCACGTCTGGGCATACCCTGCCAACTTAGTGCCCACATAGCATTACTCATGCATTACTCATGCAGAGACATGACTTTTATACTTCTGATTGCCTGCAAATCTCACAAATCTCACATTTGTTTCATCTTATTTACTGAACTGTCTGATTTTAGAACAATTTATTGTTTTGTCACTGCACTTGTCTTTGTTGATGCTCATAGGTAGGCTTGCTTTTCTATTTTTAAAGGAGCCTGCCAAATTATGTTTTGTAAATGTTACTTATTAGTACTTAACAGCTGCTGCCGTAAATAGTATAACTGCCTGCAATTATTTTTGTGATTTCTCAATTGAAATGCAAAATGTATGCAGTTTATAGGCAACACAAATGTCATGATAAATTGTACAAATTTAAGGCACACGCCACACAATCAACAAAAATAGTACAATATGAAGTCAAACAACATATGTGGTTTTATTTCTGTTTAATGGTTTATTTTTTGGCCAAATGGCCTCTTCTCTTCGACCTTCATTAAGCCTTAGCCAACAAATGTTTCATCGTCTTAGGGTATATCCCTATGACTTCATCAGGGCTAAAACAATAGAAAAAACTACAATTGTAGCACTACATATAATCCTTGTATTTGTCACCCCACAATTGGTGACATAAGTGTGTTGACATTGAATCTATGTGGCATATAGGTGGAAACCCATGCACAATATTTAAACAGTCTCATTGATACAGTTGTAATCAAGCATAGTCTCCATATACAAGTGTTTGCAACCTGCAATGCTGCTCTATATCTCTATTCAAAATAAATGTTTACATCTTATACTTCATATATTGTCATGCACAATTTAGTTATCCTTGAGTGTGGTAGGGATTGTAGTAATACCAAATCACACCAAACTACTCATTCTCAAGCATGGCAAAATATGGTACGTGCGTGAAAATGACACATGCAGTTAACGACCTTGTGGAATCACCACTGAAATACCCGAAAAACGGTGCCTGTCTCTCTCAAAATTTCTGTATAGGTATTCATAAAAACAGGAAAATAAGGTACCTCATCCAACTGTTCTAACTTTCACAATATGTATCACATAGTCAATGTACTGCTGCCTACCTCAGCTTCCGGTTATACTTCCGACCTGGAGTAATCTGTTTCGTAGTTCACTGTTGCAATCTAAATGTATAAGCATACCATACAGGAAATGTCAGTTACATAGTGTTAAACCTCATTAATATTTACATGTGTGATTGGTTTGTGCTCTTTTTTTTTTGTTGTTCATAGATTTATAGGGTGAGTACATCCCCAATTTTTGTTTTGGACATCGTGTATACAGAAAAAGTTGAGTACTCATTTGCGGTAGTCTTTTCTTCTTAATTTGAAGACATGTGCAAGAATACGAAACAGCCGTCACGTGTTTCGCCCAGGGGCCAACAGGCCAGGGCTTTCTCAAGGCAGAAAATTCTCTGTTAGTTAGTTCTATTTCAATTAGGTAAACAGCCGATGTGCGTCTTCTGTATGTCATGTAATTTCTGCGGTCCTGACAAATTGTGTGTGAACCCTGGTAACACCCACCAGCTACAACGACTACCTCATTAATATTTAAACTGCCACGATCACTGAATCCATGGACACTCACCGATATTGCGTGTGTGTTCGACTAGCCACAATAAAATAAAATAAATTTTATCTGCTTTAAATCTGTCAGGACCCCGCAAATCGGAAGAGTCCTCCCTGTAAAAAACAAGTATAAGGCGGAATTTAAAATATAATATTTCAATCATGGGTGGCCACCTAATCTAACATGTTGCTTTCCTCAGGAGCAAACGGTAGGCAGACAGGATCAGCTGGTGGATTACACAGGGATAATTAGAAGATGTTATGGATGAATCTTGGAGAGTATCGGTCAAGCACAAAAAGCTATATAGATGTGCAGCAATAGTGGTGGGGTATCTGCTGATGCTCCTTTGCTAAGAATGGAACTCATAGAAGCTGGCGCAGTCGAACTTACAGTGACAAAGCCAGTAGTCTGGCTCTATTGTGCTAATGCAGGCAGACAAAGTCATACATAAATGTGCACTTGCTTATTTCTGTTTGCACGTGTTACACCAAACACAGCCAGACCAATTGGCTTTGCCAGTGTTTGTCTAGTTTATTCAATAATCCCTAAAGGCCGTATGCTAGGAGAGAGAAAGGCACTTCCAGGGCTATGCAATGAGTACTCTCTGACCACTGTACCCCATCTGGTGGTTGACGATGCCCTGAGCCCAGCAGGACAATGTCCGATGCATACATCATACAAGATCATCTTAAGGAATATTCAAAGCACAGTCACACAGCAAAAGTGCAGACAAACCGTTTAAAGAAGGTTGCAGAACTTTGCATGTATTACAGTAACAAACAAGAAATGATGTTCGGGAATGAACCACTTGAGAATTAGCAGCATCCTCATCATCCAGAAGCACAAGTGCTACATGTAAGCCACATCCAGAGTTGTCACATGGCTAGTGGATAACTGCTTTATGAGCACAGTTGTTTTAAATCAAAAAAACACTCGAGCATAAGTATTCTTTTTGGTGTAGGAGCCCATAGGGATGTGGCTTGGATGGCCTAACTCCAAGATGGCTGACAGAAGTCTCACAAGATCCCTGTTTTTGTTGTCGATTTCGCAAGACTTCAGGAAACCATTTTGGATTCAGGCTACCTCGAACTACAAAAAAACAATAAAATAGTTAGTGATCTTAAGGTCAGGCTTGCATTCTGATACTGACAAGCAATGCAATGCACGCTGTGAGAAAGTAAAAAACAGCATAAAAGGATGACTTTCTGTTTAAAATGATTGTGTGGGATAAAAGGTTGAATATGACAAAAAGTGTGATGATTTCAGGTGTACTAGAGTTTCTCATGCATTACAATGGCAACACTCACTAGAAGGTGAAATGATACATCAAACAGCTAATAGCATGAGGTGAGAGATGTGTCCTTCCAAAATGCAACTGTGAAAGTCTCAACACAATGGGTTAAGAGGGTTGACCCGAACGACCCAAAGCCGGAAGGGGGCTGACACAAAGCACGCTCTGAGCACGTTGGAAACAATAGGTTCAAATATGATCTATTTTTATTGCACAGTCAATTAAAACCATTGAATAAAATAACAAATAATCCATAACTGTGGTCCTTGAAACAGAAACATGATAACACAACATGATAAAATTTCCATAAAAATAGTAAAATTATATATTTGGTTATACAACATTAAAATTGACAAAATCTTGTGATGACACAGTCCATGAATTTAAAAAGCAGGCAGTTCAATTAACTGAGTAGTGTTGCCTTTCAAGCGTGAACTGACAGTTTCGCTGCATTTTCAAAGCCCTAGTCATATAGACATAGGTGCTAAACGACCCTTTCCTAGCAGTAACAAATCTGGACATAAATAGACAATGTGCAACAGTGATTCCTATGTATAAACACATATTCGGTATCTTATGTCAGTGTTCGCATAATGCCAGCTGTTGTAGAATTCCTTCAAAGGAAACAGGTGGAAACAAAGGTGAGGTAATTTGTGACTTGATGCCGGGGGAACTGGGTTGTTTGAATATCCACAAAGGGCCTTTTTATGTAGAAAGATGCAGTAATCGATGAGTAGTTCCTTTGAACAAACATTTCAAATTGTTGTTATACTTTCTTAAAGTACTACTAAAGCGGTCGCATTATTGCACATAAAGACACATTTTAAATCTACTGTTATCTTGCATTTTTGTGTTGTCCATTGCACATTTAGATTGACTGCTCGAGTAAGCATAGCCTCGTTTTGAAGTTGGCATAGGCAAGTGAGAAGCTGCAAAAATAGCGGCCAACTTTCTACCACACACCACTGTATCAGTACTTTCTTGCAAGAAGGGCTAGACCCCTCTTTGTAGCAATTAGGTAAGGTTTCGTAATGTATCACTTGTTCTTTTTTCTGCTTGTTACAGTATAGAAAATGTATAAAGAAGTTTGAAATTGTAGTTAATTTAGCACTGCATGCTGCAGCGGCTCAAATGGCAAAGCGCTGGTCTGCTGAAATTGCAATTTTGCACGTAATATAGTTTTGCTGATTGATTGATTTTGCATTAAACATGTATCAGGACCTTATTATGAGTTTGGTGGTGCGGGAACGTCCCGCTCCCGCACTGCCAAACCCATGCTAGAACCGCCCGCCAGATTAGGAGTTTTCTCCTGTCTGGCGGGCTGTTCTTTGGCGTTCCCACGGCAGGGCCTATGAAATAGGCACCGCAATGGGGATGTCAAAATCAGTACCTGCATGGCATGGACTGTTGCAGTCCATGCAGTGCAGGTACTGGGGTGCACGCACACAGGAGGGGCACAACATGTGCCCCCTGCATGCACCCCATGGCGCAGAGGCACAAGGGGGACCTGTAGGGCCCCCTCTGTTATCTCACTGCCACACTTTTCATGGCGGTCGCACCGCCATGAAAAGTGTGGTGTTGAGGTAACTCGTAATATGCTTGGCGGGGACGCAGTGGCCCTGCCAAGCATATTGCGTCCTCAAGACCACCGCGCCACCGACAGGGATCTCTGCTTGTACTAGCTTTTTCAAATGATTGGTAGGTAATTGACTGTGCTATGCATTAATTAATTGTAGATGTTGCAGTGCTTTTGTTTGATCTTCGGATGCCGGGACAAAGAGGATGAACAATAGCTCATAGGAGTGACATTGTTCTGTACATACCCAAAGTACCATTTTAACAGGGAATGTTACAAAGTCATTGGTCTATGTTAACATTAATTTAGCTGTGATAACTCTTAGTATGGGGGTTAAAGGCGGTCTGAAAAAGTGTCTACTCAGCTGTAAAAAACGCAGCACTCAAAGCAGGCTTTTGTTTTTGAGACGACATATGCAAATGATGTCCCAAACTTTCTTTGAACAATTTTACCAAATACTTGTATGTATGGGTACTCATTCTATCCTTGTTTGTTTTCAGTACCAGTGCATAATTGTCTGACGTTTGTGCCCAAATATTCCAACCTTTGTATTCTCAGTATCAATTGTATGCTTGTTAGACTGGCTGGAGTCCAACCACCATCCTGTCCAGCAATGCAAACTGCTAAAGCTCGTTCACAGAATTTCAGGAGAAATATACTAGCTTTGTTTATACAAATTCCAAGATTATCTATATAACAATTAAAGAGAAAAGGTGAAAACAAACCTTGACCTATATTCTACAATATAATGCTAAGATTGCACCAAGGACAGTTGAAGAAATTACCCAATTTGCTAATGTGACTACAACAGACCGCATTTCCACACAGTCAAAGACATTTTTAAGAGCCCAGAAAGCAGCATAAATTACCATGTCCTTTGAACATACAGCCCCAGGAATTAATAGGGACAGATCTGCAAGACTGCCTTCTAAGCCAAAATGCTGCTGAAATGAAAGTCAGTTTGGAAGATTGGAAGTATTGTTTTCTCATAGCCCAGTTTTCTAGTTCTTGTAATAGGGGTTTGCAAAGCATTTCTCATTCACATCTCACAATCAATGAAGCAATAATTAGATGGTAACAAATGGGAGCCTTTTGTCTATGGGACATAATATAGAGCCCTCCAAATTATCGAGGATTATTTGGTTTTGAAGACTGCATGTGCGCATGTAAAGGTTAATGCCATCTGGAATTCCTCACTCAGACAGGGGATTTTCCCATCGGCCTGGAAACACGCGATCCTTCTCCCAATATTGAAAAAACCTAACGCTGACCCTGAAGTCACCAGTAATTACAGGCCCATTTCTCTGCTCCCGGCCCCCGCTAAAGTTTTAGAGAAATTAGCCCATCAGCAGCTTGCGGCATTCAGTGAGTCCAATGGTCTACTGCATGATTCCCAGTCTGGCTTTCGTCCTGGCTTCAGTACGGAATCCGCGCTGATTGAGATGGCTGACTCCATTCGCTGGGCGGTGGATGGAGGGTCCGCAGCCATGCTGGTGCTTCTCGACCTGTGAGCGGCGTTTGACACGGTGTCCCATTCCATTTTACTGAATCGCCTTAAACAGATTGGCATCCAGGGGAGAGCGCTGGACTGGATCGCGTCTTACCTCCATGGCCGAGTAAAACAGGTCTCGATCCACCCTTTCACCTCCCCTGCTAAACCTTTAAGATGGGGGGTGCCGCAGGGCTCGGCCCTGAGCCCGCCACACTTTAATATCTATTTGACACCACTGGCGGAGCTCATTGCCAAAACTGGGATCAAGGTAACATCCTATGCCGATGATACTCAACTGATGTTCACCTTCAGCGGGGTATCGGCATCTAGCTTTGACTCACTTAAAGATTGCCTAATAAACATCTCTACCTGGATGAGCAGCAACATTTTAAAGCTTAACGCCGACAAGACAGAGGTCTTGTTTTTTAACCAAGCTGTACCGCCCCCGACGGCCTTGTGGTGGCCAGCTGAACTGGGATCTGCCCCTACACCTAAGGACTCGGTCAAGAATTTGGGAGTCAGGTGGGACAAAGACCTGTCCCTCGTTACCCATGTTCAACTTGTATCTGCGGCCTGCTTTGGCAAGATGAAAACCATCAGAAAATTTATTGATTTCTTGCCAGAGTCTGCTTGCAAAACCATTGTCCATGCGTTAATCACCCCCCATCTTGATTACGCTAATGGACTCTACATGGGGCTGCCGATCGGCCTGATCCATAGGCTCCAGATAATACAAAATGCGGCAGCTAGGCTGGTCTGCAAGGTCCCTCTCCACCAACAGATTTCTCCTCATCTTAGACAACTCCACTGGCTCCCGGTAGCCAAGCGTATTGAATTCAAGGCCCTTACGTTTGCCTTTCGGGCATATCAGGGCAGAGGGCCCAACTACTTGAGGAAGAGACTTCGCCCCTACCAGCAGGACAGATCTCTAAGGTCCAATCACAAATGCTTCCTCACCACCCCCCGCTTTGCGAAGGCAAGATTAGGGGGGAGGACATTTGAGGTGGGTACCACTAAATGTTGGAACAACCTACCTGCGCAATTACGTATGATGCATTCTGAACAAGAATTTAGAAAGGCCTTGAAGACCTGGCTTTTAAGTCATAATGACAAGATGTGCACCTACCACTGCTTATGTTGCTGTCCCTGCTAGCGCCGGGACACCCCATTCGGGGTAGCTGTGCACTCTACAAATATCTTTTATTATTATTATTGCTAATAATGGTAGGTTGTGCTCATAAATAGATGCGACCAGCCCTATCAGATCTAGCTACTCAAAGAATTTTTACAGTCTTTGAGGAGGTGATTCCAAATAAGGAAACACTGTTATAATTGATGTTTTCAGCATGTTTACATTATAAAATATTCATTTAAAAAACATACATTAATTATAAAATAAAGAAATATTTTTTCTAAACAGCTCTCTAAGAAACATAAAAATAATATCTTCACAAATACTTTTATGTTTTATTTTTGAAATATATATATATTTAGAAATGTACAATAATGTAAAATATGTTTAATTCATTTTATTTTTCAGTAAATTGACATACAGACACAAACACATACCCTAAATTAACAAAAGTTAAATAAATATATACACTATTTTACAAAATAAGCCTTTAATTATTTAATATGAAAAAAATAACTAAATCCAAATCAACAAAACACTAAAAAGAACAAAGTAATCATAAAACAATATGGAATACAAAATAATTAGCTAAAATTATGAAATGTAAAAAACAAATGTTACTTGTGGGAATTACATTTACTATTTTATTTCCAAGCCAACTAATATTGGAGAAAATGCATATATTTGTGGGGGGGTGGGAGGGTGGTCAGATTTATTATTCTAATTCCAGTCCAACTAATATTAGAGTAAGTGCATATATTTGAAGGATCAGATTTACTATTCTAAATCCAGCCCAACTAACATTGAGGAAAATCTATGTAATTGGGGAGGCATATTGAGGCTTCCCAATTAGGCACAGGACAGTGTTATTCCAGTATGCAGACTCCACCTACAGCTCTGGCTCCAGCTCCTACTGTGTCCCAGCACCAACTGATTCCCCAGCATTCCACAAACCATGCATAAACACTAAAGGAACCTTCTCAGCCATACATTCTACATTCCACTGCATTCCACCACTCATGCCAAGATTCCACACATATTTACTAATCCATCTCCTGCCCAGCAAACATTGGGGAAAGTGCAACTAATTGGATTGGAAAAATTTCATATTCTAACTCTAATCCAATAAGCATTGAGGAAAGGTGCATATATAGCTGGAGTTGTAACAAATTAATAATAAAACTACATTTCCAAAAACACCACTTATTTAAAACATATTTTTAAAACTTTACTTTGAAAATGTAAAATTCAAGCCTGCATACATATTTAATATTCAAGTAGTTTTAAATATAACCCACGTATTTAATACATGTATTAAACTTTAATAACAATGTGTAGTATTAATATAAAATATTTTAAAAATATTTTACAATATTTTTAAATTAAATAAAGACATCAATTAAAAAGCTAAATTAATTCTAACATCAAAATAAGAAGAATATTGAATATTATAAGTAATTATTAGTTATTAATTGAATTGATTGAATATTTTTGGAAATACATGTAAACATATTTTAATAATTAAACTTACTTCAAAATCCATACTGTTGAAAATATTTAAACATATTTGTATTTAAAAAAATCGAATAGTTCATTATTAAGTAATTTTTTATTTAAAACACTGTCCACCATATGCCCCACAAAATCTGCATCCTGATAAAAAAAATTAAATGTTAATACAATACTTAAATGTGTTAAAAACTAAAAATTATCAAGCATGATTATAACTTCAAAACCATACAAAATAAGGTATTTTAAATAAAATACCACCCACCAAATAACACACTAAAACCTAACAATCCAAAACAATTAAAACGTACAATTTTTTTACCGTATTTTATATTAATAACAATATAACCTCTGTAAACGAAATCCTGCTAATTATTATAGAAAAATGATAATGAATAGCACAGTAGTTTGCTAATCGATATTTTAAACATTGATCTCATTTAAAAAAACACTATACTTTCCCTCAGTATTCCCTACTTTGATATTTTTGTAGTCATATTTTGGAGCATGTTTTAAAGTACTACTATCTATATTCTGAAGACGATATTCAGGATCTTCACCTATGTGGTTAGGGAGAGAGAGAAAGGAAGATTAGGAGCTAACCAGGGCAGTTGTCAACCAGCTACAATCTTTCTTGGCTTCTAACAGCACTGAACACTGGTACTACATTCGCCAAATTCCCATGCAATATTAATAATGTCAGACAACTTTTCCCTATAGGGCTTCTAGCATTCAAAAGCACACAAGGATTCAAAGGCTGATGCCAAATACCACAGTGCTGAAGAATGCACTGTTGTAAACAACTAAGAGCCATATGAACGACGAAGTGGTGGAGCGTGTTGTTAGCCTCCTGGGCTTAACGACACGCTCCGCCACTTAGGAAACGCAAGGCTGCACCATATTTACAAGAATGTGTGCAGCCTTGCGTTTCCCCCTGCGATGGCGCTAAGTTTAACAACTTAGCGCCAACGCAGGCACCCTTGCACCAGATTGCAAGGGAGTCTGTGTGCAGGGGAGGATTGGTTATGTGTAGGAAGGTGTCCCTTCCTGCACATAAACAATCCTAAAATGCCATTTTGTAACTTTCATGTGTGCTGCAAAGGTTTGTTTATGTACAGGAAGGGACACCTTCCTGTACATAAACAAACCATGGCATTTTGCTTTTTCCATATGTGCTGCACAAGGCAGCACACATGGAAAAAGCAAAAACGAGGAGGAATAATGCATTTCACCTCGTTTCGCCACCTTAAGACCAGGGTTTATCTGGTCTTAATTTTAGCGCTGCCTCCTATGTACGCCACCCTTGTACATAGGGGGCAACGTCAAATACAATGGGTGTTGCGGTGGAACGCCCACCACAACACCCACTGCACGCCCCTTTCACGCTAAACATAGCGTGAAAAGGTGCCTTATGTTCAAGGCAGCGTTAAGCCACTTAAGTGGCTAAACGCTGCCTTGTACATAAGGAAAGGCCCCTATCGCCATGGGAACGTCACAAAAAGTGACGTTCCTGTGGCGATAGGGGCCTGTACATATGCCCCTAAATTCGTCACATCCTCTGATGCCCAAGATACTTTGCTTTTTCCCATCAGAGGTTTAAAGGCTATGCCAAGAATATCTTCAGAGCCTAGATGATTTAGGGCCCGACTGCGATGTCAGGCAGACTGCCACCGATAGGCCGTCGTCGCCGGTCCACCTGACATACAGGCCATCGGTCTGACCGCCGCATTTGGATGCAGGCAGTCAGACCGCAGAGGTCGGGGGGACAGACTGCTGCCTCCGACAAGATCTACGATTCCGTCGGGGAGGCGGTCAGAATCGAATCCCTTATATTGCGGTCAGACCTGTGAAGGCACCACCCTGGGGATCACGATGTCCCTTTCTGACTGCCTTTTCATGGCTGTCCGACCGTCATGAAAAGGCAGACAGAAACGGACTTTGGGGGACCCAAGTAGGGCTACCGTCCCCTGTGGACCACTGTAAAATGGTGCTGGGGGCACATGTAGGGCACCCACGCACATCCATGCACCATGTGCCAGGCACAACATGGTGCCTGGCAAACGGTGCATGGATGTGCACAAAGTGCTTTTTTCCACTGCGGCTTGTGCTGCGACACTTTTCCTAGGCCACAGCACGCACAAGCCGCAGTGGAAAAAAGCACTTTCCAACCGCCAGCATGGCGGTCTGATCATAATTGGGTAGTCGGACCACCGACTGATTGTCGGGCCGTCTCCTGCCCACTGCGATGGCGGTCGGCGGTCAGACTGGCCACCATTGTAATAAGGGCCTTAGTTTTGGATGAGCTTGTAAAAGCCAAACTGGTAAAAGGCATCTGTTTAATTCATCAAAACTCACTGCCCAGAAGTTTTCGGGATAAAACAGCAGTCTATTTTTATTATGGCATGATCTCTCTGCCAGTAATTTTGTAGGATTTAAATTAAGGACATTCTGATCCTAGGTAGCTAAGGTCCACTTTTTAGCACAAATGAAAATCTGGAGGACTGTTATTGATACTCCATGCAATATAGTGATCAATACCAGCCGAGGCTGTCTTGCTGGTCATAGTATGATTTTGCTAAAGGACTGTAGACAATAATACAACACTCCTAGGCCTTTCTAGCCCTTGCTTAAATTGGCACTTAACAAGACTTAATGGGCTAACAAAGTCATTTCTGTGGCTTTATTGTTTCTGAGTGTATGCCAAGGCCGGACTGGCTGTACTTGGCACCTGGTGTTTCCCCAGGAGGTTGCAAGGACCTGAACTGGTTTTGTTCCTGGGAGCTGGTTTTGTTACAATGGGACAGTTTATCTCTGAGCCGGGGGCACTGTGTTTTGCAAATTGTTATGGGCTTAAAAGCACCCACTGCAGAAGTCCATTTATATCCAGCAGTTTTCACGCCACAATAAAAATGTCAAGATAACGCTGGTGATTAATGTTCATGCTGAAGAGAGGGATCGGAGTTTTGTCTAGTGGCACAATTGACTTATCTAAAATAGTGCAGAGGGTTAACATGTCTGCTGCAAAGAGCATGTCCAATGAAGGTCACATAACTGTATTTTACATGGATAGCTCAGTGGGTTACCGCTTTTGCCATAGAGATTCTTTTGTTACTTGAAGTTCATAAGTTACAATCGTAATATAGCACAGTCAGCTATGAACTATCATCAAAGAGCTGCATACAAACTGCATGATACAGGTTAGAAAGAAATGTTTTTTCCCATTCTTTTATTATCCTTATGTTGCTAAAAAGGTTTGTTTGGGTAGAAATACATTTTTATTATTAAAGACAACCTTAACCACTGTGTTAGGTTTCGAATCATGAGTTTGTTCTTCTCCAGACCAAGCACTCTTAAAAAATGCCTACCAGCATGGCTGGCATTTGAATCCTACACCTTGTAGTCACCTTTCTCTTTTGTAACATTTTCTATAAACTGATTTACACACATATGATTCATTGTCTCAGTATGTATGTGTGATGTAAAATACTCTGACACCCTACACAGGTATGAGAGGCACAATAAAACAAATGAAATATGTGCGAGAGAAGGGCTATGGAGGGATGAGAAGCACTATTGGAAAGTGGTAGTAAGAGAATCTGTGGAGGAGGGGGGTCATTGGGAGGGGACGCTCAAAAATATTGTTGCATCGGGCGCCACCAGCACTAAAGCCAGCCCTAACATTCCGCTTATTGGGGTGGAATAAACTAACATCCCTTCATTGTGTTCCCATCTGCTTGGCTGTGCCTAACAGTGAATGTGTGCACTTATGTTATATTTAAATTCATGCTTGACATCCTATTTTGTGTGTTCTCCATAAGAATGCCTGGGTATTCTGGTGCACTGTAAGGTCATCATTTACTATGCTTTAAAAACTACTACAATTGAATATATAATCTAAAATGTGTTGTAGAATACACAATTTTTGCCATTTTATCCCAAATTTTCTTGTGGGGAACCCCCCGCCCCCACACTCCCCGTTAAGTCTCGGTCGGTGCACTTGCTGCTACGCACTGTACGGGGCTGGTCTGACAGATGGTGGGCAGCATTCTAGCTAGGCAATGTGCTATGACAAACCCCTTTTCAAGAGTCTTACCACTGTTCAAAACAGCCTCTACATAAGTATGATGAATATCATAGGGCTCGTGCTTGCTCGAAATTAAAGCAGTTGCATCAGATTCAGGGTTTTTGTTTCACATCTGTTTGTATGTATGTGGTATATTTTGGGCTGCTCCACAATCTTTTAGAAACAGGGAAATATTTGGCTGTGGAAGATTGATTGTTCCTTACAAGTATGTGAGGAGATATGTTTTTGGAGCTCTTGTTCAGCTTTTTGTTTTATCATTTTCAGTTTTTCTTTGACAAGGCAGTGGATAGGTTTGTTTTAACTACACCTACACCCTTCTCATCCTCTAGATTGTTAGATTGCTCTAGATCTTTTCCCTGGAAGTTCTGCACTGATGGATCTTTTGTGGCATGTACCATCTCTCTATGAGCCTTACTTCTCTCAATCAATTAAATTATCACCATAGTACTTCTCCTCTCAGTCTTTAATGATGAGGCAGTAGATGGAGTCTGCTCCTCTTTTATCCTGGCTGAGACGTCTGTTAAAAGATTCTCAGCTGAGCTCATAGAGGACTTGCCACATTCAGCATGCATTAATAGTGACTCTTCCACCTGTGTTGACAACAGTTCTGGAAGGGTGGCTATTTTGTCTAAAACTAGCAAACAGGAGTACCTTTTGATCCTATCCTGGCCTGTATTTCTATTCTTTTCAACTAACTTGCTTAAATGACCTAGATGTTTGTCAACTGCAGCAAAGATGAGAGTACACATTTTTAAGCATTTCTAAAGCAAAATGTTCTTACCTAACAATATTGCTGCGCCCTTTGGAGTGAAATTCTACACTGCCCATTGCCCACTGGCCCACTGGACAGATGGCACAAAGGCAACGTACTATGTGCACCTCATGTGCAATGCGCTTGCCACTGCTGCACCACCGTCGCACCACTCCAGCATCCCAGTTACTGATATTCAGTGTCCCAGCCAATCAATAATGGCAGGTAGCTTGGAGGCCTGCCCCATCCTATGCTCTTCATTGCACCATGGAGAATCCTAGTACAAGAGCAGACTTATGGCAGAGAAGAATGTTGTGCTAGGTTTCAAATTACTTAGCACTACAAGCCAACAGAGTCAATTACTCACTTGGAAACTAGAGGTCTTGCAGACAGCTTTACTGTTCAGCAATTCCACAACATTAGAAAGGAGCACTCCATGGTTCCACAGCCTTGTGCATGTTCAGCAAAGTTCATCAGAAATTCTCATTATATTGTTGTTTATTTTATTTATTTATTTACTTGGTATGTGGGACATTTTGATTTGAAATGCTGTACATAAGACGTTTGACTATAGTTAGGACAAATGCAAATAGCTGACATAAACTTAATTGTAAATGGTAACAAAGATGATCAAGAAGGTGCTGCTGTATGTATGTGAGTGTGAGAAGATGATTCTGACCTTCTCATCCTCCTGGATTTTTTGCTTTTTGATCACCTGATTTTTGACCCTTTACTGTGGGAGAGCTTCATAACCTGGGACACACGAAACGGTAAACTCATGGTAAAATGGACTGCGCGTATTTACCGTCAGCGACCAACTTATAAGATAAGGCTGCTGCGTCGCAACAAGGATAAGAGGCACTTGGCTAGTGACACGTGAACACGTGTGCACATGCGTGTGCATACGTGTGAGGGCTGCACGTGGGAGACACCTTTTGTGTATAACTCAAGAACTGCACACAGGTAGCCTATCGCAGGAGGGACTATGCAGATTTGGGGTGTGACCAGTAATAGGCCTTACAATGGGGGGTACACATGTAGGGAAAGTCAGTGTGCCTTACTGTCTTGACTGTAGGGACACTCCATTATACTCTATGGTAAAGGCTGCCTTAAAGCGCAGCTCCAGTTCCCTGGGGGCCACAGACTCCAGGGGCGCACCAGTGTACACTGTAACCTATGTGAAAAGACCAATTCTGTAAAGTCCAAAAGCATACATGTACTGCTTGTGGGTCATCCAGGAATGTCACATTTCTCTGACTGAGCTCAGGATCAGAGCCCAGGTCTTTTGTGACCGTGCTGGGCTGGGATAATTACTTTTCCCTCCAGCCACAGGAACAAAGGCCTCCCCCATCAAAAGGAGGCCTTAACAGTGCTTAAGTCATCTCTGAAGGAGGAAGGGATTGGGTGAATTGCCTGCATCAATCAGCCAGCTGTCATCCTGTGCCAGGAAGACGGCCTGCCCCAGGTCTCTCAACAAAGGAGGGAGTCCAGACTTCTGGAGCCAGACCAGAGGGGCTTCTTTGAAGATTTGCTGGGTGAAGGCCCACGTAGTAATGTCAGCGAGGGATGGAGCTGAGACCCCCAGAGCACCTGTGGCAAGTGACTCCTGGGTGACGCAATTTTGAAGTAATCCAGAAGGCTGTGCAGGGAGGTTGGGACAGGGGCGGAGAGGTGAATTGGCCCATCACGATAGGCCAGAGGTGCATCCCTGCTGGAACCTGACACCCCACTTAAAAGGTTCTGCACAAGGGGTAGACCTAGCTTGAATGGTTTTTTTTTTTAGGAACACTGGGGCTGGAGGCTGACGACATGGACAATTGGAAAGACAAATCCCCCGACTGTTCCGTGGACTAAGGACTCTGCCTCTGATTGACCCCAGGACCAGTGGGGCACTCCCCAAGGATCAGGGATGCTGGTCCTTACACCCCCTGAGGACCAGATGCAGGAATGATGGGGCATCTGCGCAAGGAGGAGAGAGGCCCAGATGAAACCAAGTGAAAGGCTGGCCAGAGAGCCAGTGAAACTTGCTCCCTACAAAGTTTGCCATCTTTCAGGCCAGGACGAATGTAGAAAGTGCCCCATGTGTCAAGGGCTCACCACCAGGAGCAAAAAGAGACCAAGATCGTCCAAATTGGCCCAATGCGGCCTCAGATATCCCTATTTAAAGTTTGGAACCTTTGACCCCTTTAAGCCCGTGGGGCTTCGCCGTTGGTTCCAGTTTGGCCCCTGGGTTGGGCCACCAAGAAGCAAGGAATCAAACAGGGAAGCGCCGTCGCACTTTCCCCTAAAGAGGAGAAGGGGCCTAGAACACCATCCCTGGCCCCAAGGAGGAATCAGCAGAGGGGAAGAGCCTTCGTATTCCTCCCACAGAGGCGAAGAGAGGCCCAGGGCCCCATCCCTGGGCCTGAGATGCCCCAACTGGAGCAGGGAGGCCGGCAGCACAGCACACATCTGCCTGCAGGCAGACCAGAGTGAAGTGTCAGCTTCCGCGGCAGCATGCAAGGTTGCTGGCCGTGCAGGGAGCCAGCGAGAGCAGCCAGGGGAGGCCTCCCTGAGATGCTGTTCACCTTGGACAGATGGACGTGGGTTGTCCGGGTGGGTCTGGGCACCCAGAGAAAAGGAAAACCGCAGCGTGAAGCCGCCGAAGAAAAATGAAACCAAAGGAAAAACAGGACGCAGCTCTCCCCAGCGCAGTGAAAGCGCTACTGCTCTAACATTCACTGCAGAGCGCAAGGAGCGCCCCATATTGCCCTGCGGGGTTTGGCTGCTTGTTTGTGTTTTCCCTTAATTGTGGTGACTCCAGGAGAATGGGGTCACCCCCAAAAAAGATGCAAAAGTGCGGGGGGAGCTCAAGGGGCAGTGCAGACTCCCCTCTGAAAGAGAATTGCAAAGTCCTCACCCTACGTTTAGGGTGACTCAAGAATGATAACCCCTCAAGGGTTTGTATGGGTTTCCAAGTTCTCTCCAAGCTGTAGCTTTTGTTTTATATTGCGGAGTGATGCTCCCTCTAGGTGCGAAGACTATGGCTACAATTCTGGTGGTCTGAAATGGTGCAACATGGGTTTTCATATTGCCTAACACCCGATAGGGGTGAAAGGCTGTAATTACATGTGTAGTGATTACAGAGGTGGTGCATTTAGGGACTATGTTTGAAATGCAGTATTGTATGTTGGAAGTTTTTCAAAGAGTATGCTGCATGCACCGTCTAGGTGAATGATTATAATTGCACAGTATTATAATTATAAATGTGATTAAATTGCATTATTCAAGTTGCCTGGTATGGTGAGTACACTGCACTCCCAGTCTTGCTTAGACATTTACTCTTGCTAATGCTTTATTTCAACAATGCAACTGACAGCCATTTGCATACTTTATTGCCAGTATTCAGGGCTCTCAGTCATGGTTATATCTAATGATTGCATTTATTCCCATAATGAAATGCTTGTTGAAATAATGAGGTGGACAGCCACTTGCTTTGGTGCCAGTATTAATTGCTCTTACTCCAAGTTATGTTCAACCCTTGGCATTTAGAGACAAGATAATGTTTAGACATATGAGTTGTGGTACTAGATCCCCCCTGTAGGGAGGGGTAAGAATGTTTACGCAATATCAAGAAATATTTCCATTGGCTTGTGTATATTTGTAAATTACTGCATAGTTTTGAGTAGTGTGTGTGTAATAAATGTACTTTTCCTTTTTTAAAAGAAAAAGCACTGACTGAACAATCATTAACTGAGTGTTATTATTGTGCATTGATGAACGGTGATTACTAGCCCACACCCCCTCCCTTGAGTAGGCCTGGGACTGCTCTGCAATGCTACCCTATGAGAGTCAAGCGCTACAATGGGGTGTTTGGTTCCAAGTGGAGGACAAATGTAGACCCATTACTTGTGCAGACCACAGAACTAATGACTCATTTTCTAACAGTGAGCAGTGAAGGACAATGGGCAACACATCTACAAAAGTATACACTAAGAAATATACAGTGAGGGATACATGGTGATTACTCTTTTCCTTCTAGGAGCAGGCTCTTTAAGGCCATTTTAAAGTCCTAGAGTGAGAACAGACCCAGCTGACTGGCATATGTGCTAAAGCTCAAATGATTGCCCTGCTGATTTCCACAAGTGGATCTTGTCTGGTGAAACCAACACCAGCTATGTTGGGCCCGATGATAAATACCCTGACACCCACTTGAAGAGGGCCCTTAGAAATTCCCAGCATAGAGAAATTCATTGCACCACCCTCTGAGACTAAACCTTGTTTCAAAAGTTTTTCACCAGCATTCTGGTCAAAGGCCACAAGCAGCTGCTGAAACCTACTTTGTGATTTACAGGTAGATGTGCAAATCCTACTTAAAAACCAGTAAATACAGCATTTTCTTATAAAGGCACAAGTGAGGCCCAAGGAAGAACGATTGAAGATCACTGATTAGGTGAGGTAGAAATATGTTATGTTATGTTAAAATATTTATACAGCGCACGAATACCAGACGGTGTCTTGGCGCTAGCAGAACCAGAAGAGCAAGCCGGATCACTATTCAAGGAACAGCCAGGTCTTAATGGCCTTCCTGAACAGTGTTCTAGGGAATATATTTAGATTAATCATTAGGACTACCTTGTTGTGGCTCATCATGGGCTACAGAGGATTTTCTGAGAAATATTAGATCCATTTTATTTCTTACTGAATTTATTACAAAGGGGGATAATAATCTTTTAAGTGAGTAGGTCCCTTAAACTACAATACACTTTCTGTAGTTCTGTAAATGGGAGGAAAAACTTTTCATTGTCTATATAGGATTCTTCACTTCAAAGATAGAAAAACCCCATGTGTCATGAAATTGCATCCTGTAAGTAAAGATGTCACTAACATTAACTTGAAGAATGCTAAATTGTAGACCCAACCTGAAAAGAATAAACAGTAAAACTATCATAATCTTACACATCAGGGAATGTAAAAAGCTACTCAACATAAAACACACTAACAATTTACAAAAATAGCTGTTTATAGAAGATGCAATGAAGTATATTAAAACAATGATCAATTATTTTAATGTGTTTTTTCACATTAGCACGATATAATGATCTTTGGGTGTGTTTTAAGTTTTGAAACTGGCAAAAGTGCATTTTCGATATCAATGAATTTCTGAGCATCTGTGCACTTTAAATAGACTGATTCAGTGTGGTGCTCCACTATGTGAACACGGCTGTGTGAGAGGCCAAAACGTGTCATGGCAGAAAATAATATTATACAAAGCATTTTTGATAATTGCAGTGTGTGTGCAGCTTTTCCTACATTCAGAGAAGGAGTGAATAGAACTTGAATTGCGAGAGTTGGCTCCGGTTTGGTGCTGATGTTCCCTTCATTCAGGTGCACAGCAACAGACAGCAGTTTAAAAGGTGCAAATAGGCTGAAACATGTTGACATTTCTATGGATATTTGAGTCTTAGCACTCAGTATCCATCACTGCTTTATATTTTAATCTTGCCCATGGAAATTATCATTAGGTTTATCTTTAAGTCATTTTAATATTCTGGATCTCTCTCCATATTCACAAGTTTTTTACACAGAACTCCATCAAAAGCAGGTTGCGTCCAATCTGGTACTACTAGCTCATCACAACGGGGTAAGGTTATCAATAATAAAGCATGCCACAAGAATGTGGGGGAGGTTTCCTTATCCAGAAATACCTGTCTTGTTGGGTAACTCAGTGTGGTTACTGCTGTTGAATTGTCGCATCTATCATGATATAGCAAGGATGCCTAGTTTTGATCCACCTCGTGACTCTTACTTCCACTCTACACTTCCAGTCCTTTTTTCTCAGTCTCGTTGGTTCATTTTCACCCCTTCTCTCTCCCTTTGTCACTGTTTTCCTATCCTTCTAGTCTTTCTTCTTCCTTCTTTCTCCCTTTTCTGCCAGTGAACGCTATGTGATGAGGCCAAATTATGTCCTGGTTCCAAAAAAGTAAGCACCGGTGCCCACCACAGGCAATCACTGCACAAATTAAGCACTTATTTCTGGGATGACAACTGATAAATAAATGCCACGGACTACATCTGTCGGAAAATTTCTTGTGATGGGCTGCTTCTGTTTTATGAATTCCATGTTAATGTCCATGACCTTCTTCTCTTCATTACCTTCAAACATGGCCATAGGCTATGGAGTCAGTCAGTCAGTCAAAGCAATGTTTATTTAGACCTTGGTCTCTAAACAATTCTACAACCAATAATAAATTGAAGCAATTAAAAGGCAATATTTATACTTTCCCAATTTAACAATAATTAAAACAACATACTTTGTACAATCTCATATCAGAATAGATAGTTTATCAAAAATTGAGTAAAAAATAGTAACTTTCTGCAATGAGGGGCATGACTCTTTATAAAATTTTTATATTTGTTAAAAACTCCCTTAAAAATACTATACAATCAGTTTCTAAGAAGAAAAAATGTTTAACCTTATATAAAATTTAAGACCAGTTAAAATCTCTAAAATACGACTACTTCTCACCGAGGGAATTTTTAATTGCGCTCAAATATTTCCCCAATGCAATCGCAATCTCGAGGTTTGGCATTTCTGTGAATAACTCTACCGCCTGTATCCGTCGCCTTATATCATATTTTAGCAAAATTGGGCGAAGATATCGTTTACGCTGCTCTAATACTGTTACACAATCTAACAAAATGTGCAATATGTCACCTTTAGTTCCCAGTGTGCACTTACAATAACCATCGTTAAGCAACATTTTTATTTTTAGTTCTTCGTTTACCAGCCATGGATTTATACCAATTCTTAATCTTAAAATCTCCTGTCTGTACCAACGATTTGGTAAAATATCTAAATAGGGGAACCAATTTTCATTTGACCATGAGACCCTCATAAATTGCACAGATTTTTTCTTAGCCAGATATTCCATATCTGCTTGTCTAGATGCTTCTTGGCTATATTTTCTAAGTTCACTTTTTGTAAAATCTGCATGCAGGGAGTCTTGGCCAATTTCCACATTAATATTTTCACAGGCCAATAATATTTTCTTCCTTGACCTCTTAGCCCATTTCAAACTGCTATTTTGGATCTCTTTCCTACACCATTGGGATACCTTCTGGCTTGTCTCTATATCCAGACGTTTCCAAAATCTAATTAAAGACATTTGTGATTGCACACTCCAAGCAATTGTACCTATCTCGGTTCTTATAGCTTGGACCATCGACGAATGTGGCAGAGACAGCAATGTTTTCAGGCATTTCCCTTCCTCTAGGTCCCAATTCCCTTTACCATTTAAATAAAGGACTTCTGCTCCATAAAGCACTTGTGGAGGTACCATTGCATTAAAGGCTTTCAACAGCGGTCTGTGGGACATATCCCCATATTCTCTATTAAATTTTTTCAATCCACAGATCGATGTGAAAGCCTTCGCTTTCTGGGCTTTTAGATGAGTATACCACTTTAAGGACCTATCAAACCACATCCCGAGGTAGCGATATTCGTCCACCATTTCCAGTTTCAAATCACCTAAAAACCAATTAAATTTGATATCTTTTTTCCCAAAACATAAAATTTTTGTCTTGTCCATATTTACAGTTAAAAATTTTCCTTCGCAATATTCTCTAAAAACATTAATTTTTCTTTGGAGGCCTATTTCGGTTTGGTCCAAAATTACCAAATCATCTGCATACAATAGGCAGGGCACTTTATTTCCATCCATTCTCGGGCTTGCACTTCTTTTGATTTCTAAGGCGGCTGGTAGATCTGCTAAAAATAAGGCAAATAACAACGGGGCCAACACACATCCCTGCCTCAGCCCGTTCTTTATTGTTATTTTGGGCATCAATGACCCTTCTGTATCTTTAATTATTTGTGCCCAATTACCGCTATGCAGCTCCTTTGTTATAGCCAATAGACCTTCGGGTATATTTTTGTTTACAAGGGTTTGCCACAGGGAATTCCGGTCAACTGAATCGAATGCTGCTTTAAAGTTAACAAAGCAACAACATAGTTTACCATTTTGTTCTATTGACTTACATGCTATTGCCCACAAGGCAAAGCAGTGATCAACCATGGAGTGGCCTTCTTTAAAGCCCCCTTGTTCAACTGGCACAATCGATAACTCTTCCGCCCAATCCTTTAGTCTATTTAAAATAATTTTCGAAAAGACTTTTTCCCCGATGTCTAGCAAATTGATCAACCTATAGTTTTGTGGTTCGTTCATATTACCTTTTTTATGAACTGGTCTTATTACGGCCCCCTTCCAATTCTTAGGTGTTTTCCCTACCTCTAAAATTACTAAAAACATACAGGAGAAAAATCTCGCCCACCACTTCATCTGGGACTTTATTATAATTGCTGGGAGGTTATCTGGTCCTGCTGCACGTGTTAATTTCAATTTAACTATTGTATTTTTTACATTCTCTTCCGTAAAGTCTGATCTAAATTCTTCCATTAACTCATGCCAAGGCTTTGACTCATCTATTTCTAAATCGCTCCGGGAACCATACAGATCCTTCAAATGCTTTTCCCACACTGCCTCTTCCACCACACAGTTCATCTCCCCCACTTGGTGGTCACCTGCGGCTTTTACCAGCTTCCAGAACTGTCTTATATTTTTTGATTCAATAGAGTCTAACAAATTTTCCCAGCATTTATCTTTGTACGCCCTTTTTGTACTTATAATTAACTTTTTATACTCTCTTTTCAATTTTTAAGATAGCTTTGCCTCTTCAGGTCAAGATTTTTACCAATTCTTCTTATTACTTTCCTTATTTCTCTTTTTTTCTTTAAACAATCCACCGAAAACCATTTTGGTTGTCCAGCGGGAATTAAATGTTGATTTATTTTATCTTTTTCAGTTCCTTTCGGAGGCATTGCACTACTTGAGCTATTTTTCCTTCATACCATTCTAAAGTCTGGCCCCCTATATCTCCGAGGTCTATCTTCTGTTGGAGTTTCTCTAATTTTTCCATATATTCTTCTGTTAATCTAGTAGTCACTCTTTTAGGATATTCAACTTGTTGAGCAATTACTATTTCTCGGGTTTTCGGGGTACCCCTATGGATCTTCACTTGCAGGGGATTATGATCACTGCCTTCTTTCCAGTTTATTTTAAATTCCCTTATAAAAGGGAAGTTCCAAGCGAACATAAAAATATAATCTATAGGGCAGTTTTGTGTACCTATTTTAAATGTTTTCTTTGCTGGACAGTCTGACTCAGTTCTGCCGTTCAGGCAGAATAGACCCTTTGTCCCTAAATAGTTTCCCAGGTCCTGATCCTGTCTCGTGGATTCACAGCTTGGAAAAGATGCTTGTTTAATCCCATATGCCTCCAGAATTTCCCCATACCAAAGATCCACCGTCTTCGGATGCAATTTATGATTAAAATCACCCATGATAAAAAATATATCCGACTCATACTTCCCACATAGAGAGTCTACATCCTCTTTAAAATGCCCCAACTCAGTTCCATACTCTACAGCATTCTCCCATTGCATATATACATTTATAATAATTACATTTTCATGCTTTTTGTCCATTATCGGCAACAATAGTCTACATACCAAGAGCCATTTACATTTTACTTTTAGCACGACCACATTCTTTGCTACTTTTGTGGACAGTAGCGTCATTATCCCCCCTGCCGGGCGTCCAAACCTTTTTTTCCTGGCTGGTCGGTGGAGTTGGAGGAAACCATCAAATATCGGGGGCTCGTCGCATAGCCAAGTTTCTTGTAAGCAAATAATTTCCACATTATTTGTTAACCTAATTATACATTCTTGTTTTGTTATATCTCCAAGGCCATTTATATTCCAAGATAGGAAGTTAAGGCTATGCGACTCCCCTCCATCCTATTCCACCTCACTCAGGCCCCCTCTTCATCCGTATCAACCTTATACCACTGGGAATGGCCTGCGGGTCTACTTCTTTGGCTCCAATTACCCCAGGAATTCTCGATTGCCGAGTTATTAACTACTACCTTCAGATTACTTCCCCCTTCTTCTTTTTCCTCCAGTAACCTCACCTGTCGCTTTCCAAGGCCTGCATGACAATCTAAAAAGTTACTACCTAAATAACCATTTCCCTTTAATTCTCTCTCTGGGATTAGGCGAATGCCCTCCTGCTCTATCTCCCTCGCCACTTTCCCGATTGCCGATTTTACCAGGTCGGAATAAAATAAAACTCTTGTGATCTCCTTTCCGTTTTTGTTTTCTATAAAGCCCACCAGTCTCAAGTCTTTTGTTCCTATTCCCCTCAAACTTGGGCACTTAGAGAATGAAAATAGGATTTGAGAACTATTTAAGGGTTTAATCTTCCTTATTCTCTTTCCCTTTTTTTCTGATTGGTCTGGTTCAAAATGCAGCCATTTGTTACTTCCCCCCCTCTGACTCTATCTTAGGGAATTCTATTCCTACCTGCCCGATGTTTTCCCACTTACCAATCCCCTGTTTACTTTTTACTTCTATTTTACCTCGTTGCAGGGTTCCTATTTCTTGCTTTTGGTTCTTCTGGAAATGCATTTTATAACCCGCATTATTTATTTTTAAATCAGGTTTTATTTTTAGTTTCATCTTACTTGGGCCTTTACTACTTTGTTCCTTTCCTTGACTTTTAAAGTCCTTTCTCTTACCCTCGATTCTTGGGGTCTTTACTGGTAACATTTTTTCTAAAGGGAATTTTGCGATAGTCTCTTCCTCCTTTTTATTTGTTTCTTCCCTTATTTCTACCTTGGTTTTCCTCTTTTTATCTATCTTTCTCTTAGGTTGACCTCTATTATTCCAGAAGCTCTATCTCAAATTTTCCCCTCTTCTTTTTATCAACATAGGTCGTTTCGATATATATACACTGTGTGGGGTATCTACTGAATCTACACATTCTCTCTGTACCGTAGACTGAGGGTCTGCTACTGGTCTCATCATATGTGGCATTTGACCTCTTATGCCGTGCAGTTCCTCCTCAATCTTCTTTAAATATAACTTTTGCGTTTTCTGGACCTCATTATTTAACAATGTAACTTCTAGTATTCCCTGGAGGGTTTTCTGTAACATCAACAGCAAATCCATCATTGAGGAGGAGGGAGTTGCGGAAAAGTCTAGATCCTGTCGGCTATTTCTCTCGGGGTCCTCTGTTCTTTCCACACTCGATGCTTCCTGTTGAGTTTGAATTCTTTTTACTTTTAGTGGAGGACCTGATATATTGAGTACATCCCCCCAATCCGCTCTTGATCCTTGGCTAGTGTTCTCCACTTGACCCGAAGTCTCTAATTCCTGTACTTGCGTTGAGAACAATTTAGGGGATGAAGACAATCGTGGTGCTATTAATAGGTCCTCCTCATTTAAAAGGAAATGATTTATTGAGAGTGATGCCTCCAGTATTTCTTCAGGGGGTTCTACCATATCAATCTCATTATATTGCACTGCTTCCATTGACTTTGTTACTAGGTCTAACTGTTTATAGTGTTTACCTACAAAGTCCTTTATAGATTTAGAAGCCAACCCATTTCCATTAGATTTTTGCAGGATCCTTTTAGTTACTTTCTTACTTTTTCTCTTTTGAGGCACGGCTCCAAGTCCTTCTTTTAGGCTAGCCTGGCTCTCCTGGCTCTCTTCCGAGACCATAATCTCCCCGGAGAACTCTTTCCTTCCCAAGTTTTGCTCCGTTATCTCCTTACGGGTTTTTTGTTTCCTTTTTGGTGCCATTGTCCTTTAGAGGTAGCGAGAGTACAATGGGGGAAAAAATTTGCTAAAAAGCTCCAAGGCTCCAAGGCACCAAAGCTCAAAGGTGATATGGTAATCCGCCTGGCTGGACACAGGGAAATGGAGTTATTCACCGCCCCAATACCTGTACCCAAACAAGTGTGCTGGGTTCCTCCTTGC
>CAWUFW010023179.1:0-80391 GCA_963921515.1 Calotriton arnoldi | reverse complement strand
TTTACCTTTGTACCAGCCGTGAGGGGAATCGACGAACGCACAGCTCTCTCCTGCTCCTGCTGCCGTGAGGGAACGGCCACTGTGAGGAGACTCCAACCCCCAGGAGCCCAAGCGGCGGCACCAGCAGTGACGCGCTTCTCCGCGCCCGAGGCGCGATAAAGGGTCAACAGGCCTACTGCAGCGCGGGAAGCACTTTTTACCTTTGTACCAGCCTGGTGAGGAGACGGCGAATGACAGCTCTCCTGCTCCTGCTCCTGCTGCCGTGAGGGGAACGGCCACCGTGAGGAGACGTAACCGCCCAGCAGCCCAGTGCGGTGGCACCAGCCGTGACGCTCGCTTCCGCGCCCGGAGGCACGATGCAGGTCAACAGGCCTACCGCAGCGCTGGGACGTGCGTGGGCAAAGCCCGGGCCACGGGCGGGCCCGTCTGCGCCCATCAGCGACAGGAAGAGGCAGGGCAGGGCCACCCCCTTTCATCTGCATCTGAGGATCAGCGTGCAGGGGCCAGGGAGATTGTTTGGAGGTACTGTTTGCTCTGTGGCATATTTACTTTACCTTTTGGATGTCAATAAGCCCAATGGTCGCATCGCCATTTATCCATCCTTAGCGTAGTTTGTATTGATATTGACGGCTAAGGAGTGTCTACATTATTCCCCCTAAAATAGGTTTTGCATCTACTCTACGCCCCAGGGCTTCTGTACTACACTCTGCATCTTAGAGCTTGCATTGTGCTAGAACCGATTTTTAGGTCAGACAGTAGGGGCGTGACACCGGAGTCTCCTACTCGCCGGGAGGGAACGGCCCAGCAATCACAGCAGCCCTGGCGTAACTGGTGAAACAGCGCCATACCAGTGCCTCTAGTTACTCGCCAAGCGCTGCTCGGGACCAAGGCGGGTTAACTTGAGACTGATTGGGACTGGTTTGGGCCACCCACCGTCAAGCTGTTTTGATATGCCTTATTATTGACCTTGGCTATATTTTGTTGAATTAAGAGAGTTATTTTTTTCTCTCTTTTTTATTTTTTTATTTGGGTTGTAGGGCGTGTTGCTCTGGGGATGAAGTACAGCTAGCATTGTTGGGACTTTGTTTATCTTGGCACAGTTGAAACATAATTGTATTTGAAATTCCCTTTCACCAGGGTTGTACAGCAATTGTGCAATTATGGGGAAGAGTACAGCCCCGACCCTAAGACCAAGCACTAGACAGAAACTATCTGTGCTCAACCTAGTGTGGAACCCACTGCTATTGACAAAATGTTAAGACAGGCAATTGGGGCTGTCTCTAGTGGGATAAAACAGCACTGAGAGACGACTCTCCCTAACACCAATGATCCTAAGCACTACACCGAACCATGGGAACTAGAGCACCCGATTCCCCCCAAACAGTAAATCTATCGATTACTCCTGATCTAATGTTTGCTCAAGAAGTTGTAATCACTGATAAAGCAAATAAAACTAATACAGGGGGGGGGTAATTAGGAAAAATGGCCAGTTGAACGAAAAGCTCGGCAAGGGGGTGAAACAAGCGAAGCACCCATCGTTGGTAGACCCAAAGGAACAGACAGTGGCTCATATAGTTAGTGAAAGTCACCTAGACCTAATGGAGCAACCACTTTGGGTGCTGAACCTAGTTAGAGATCTTAAAATTCACCTCGAAAATCTATCAAAGCTGAGCTAGAAGCAGTAATGAAACAAATACAGAAGCTGACCTCGCTGGTAGATACTTGGGGAGTAAAATTGCTACAATCTTAAACACTACTGAAACAACTAAATCCCTGGACCAGGCTCCACCTTCCGAACCGAATGATGTGATCCCTTCTGCTATCCCGGCTCCCTTTGTGTCCCATGGGTTAATCTACTAGTGCAAACTAATGCTCCAACTAGCCCTACTCCTCATCAAGACAGCCCCTATTTCTATCCAATATGAGAGCAGACACGAGCCGAAGATGAAGCTCTCGGCTCTAGGACAACGACAACAAGCTTAGGGATGATGGTGGAACGTAAATCACCTAGCATTGCATTGGAGAAAATGGGAGTACATGCCAACCCAACCTGAGGTTAACAAATTCCACCCTGCCATGTTTAGATCTACCACCAGCCTCTACCCTTATGTTGTTATACTAGCCGGAGTACCTGAGTTGAAAAAAAGGTAGTGGGAGTCTTACTCTGAACTAAAGAACAAAAGTACTTTTGGCTAAACAAACATAGACCTCTTTCCACCTCTTAGTACAAAGTGAAATTCTATTTGTACGCAGGGTTAGTTGGTTGGGACAGAGGGTGGAAAGAAATCCCGGGGATTGTATTTTGATTAACTTTAGGGATACCAGGGTGGTTCAACACATTCTTAAATGGGGATCATCTGGGGAGTTTGATGGTATACAGACACTCCCTTAGGCTATTTTTACTCCCCCCCCCCAGTTCCCTGTTAGGAAGAATGGGAAGTGTATATAAAAAATGGGAAACGAGAGCTCAGACTGGCAATCTACTTTATACGGGGAGGGACTTTGAAAATGTCTCGCCTTTTAACATTCCAGTTAGCAATAGATACAGCTCCTTAGATCTGGTCGATTGACTGAATTCTACAGCTAAACAAAAGGAATGCATAGCAAACTACTATCTCACGCACCACTATTGTGGAAGATCTGAGCCTATGGATCACCCATCTAGGATGCCTTGTGAGGCCTCAGTGGCATATAACAGCTTGGGTGCCTCCACTAATCCACCAGGGAACCTGGAAAGTATCCCACAGGGTCAGGAAGGGATCCCCCATTTAGCATTCCTTCATGAGCAGGGCCACTTGCATACACGGACCGACTCAGTAAAAGTCCAGCAGATCACCAAGATCCTATCCTGGAACATAGCAGGTCTTACCTCTAAAATGGACCTCCCTGACTGGGGAGAGTACATTGACACACACGAGCTATGTTTTTCCAGGAAACTTGGCCAACTGTAGCACTGCATAGAGCGGCCTATGTCGCATACTGTACTCCAGCTCTCCAGGGCCTAGGGGAGACCCTCAGGGGGCCTTTGTATTTGGGTTGCTATCCATCTTTGTTGCACCATTAAGAGAATAGACACTCACTCCCTGGACATCCTATGTATTTCTTCTTCTTTTGATGACTCTTAAGATGGCTGTTATTAATATTTACTCTCGACCAGTTAGGCAGGGGCAAACCTCACCGACCCTGGACTGTCTGGCTAACTTCCTCCCTACTTGACCAGAGTCTGTACATATAATTATTGGAGGGGACTTTAATTGTCACTATGAACCTCTTAATGGCCTTTGCACTACTATATCAAGTGAGGAAGACTCTGTTTGGGCTATTCCTGATTGTAATATTTATCCAATAAGGGGTTGGACTCCCTCGCTTCTCCAAATGAACTCACTTACACTCAGCCACTCGCTCAGGGCATGTAATGGTCAATTCCCCTCCGATAGCCCAGGCAACCCAACTTTTAACAAATTGGGACAGGCCTCCACCATTGACTACATCTTGGTAGACGTCGAGAACTGGTATAGAATTTTGGACTTTTCGGTCCAATCTCGATGTGAAAGTGATCATAATCCATTGGTGTTAGAGATAGCCTACCCCAATTCAAAGACGACCAGGGCCTGACAAGACAACCTGTCCCAAACCTAATTGCAACAGAAGGAGGGAGAAGAGTACGTTGGGGAACATTTGCAGCCTCTATTGAAAAGAGGGCCACCCTGTTTGAACAAATTATTCCCTTTTAGAGACCGCGTTTTGTCTGTCAGGAAAGAGTCAAGGCTGTGAATATCAGTTGTTGCTAGGTAGGAATCACCATGACATGTTTTTAAATTTGGCGGAGTTCTTTTATACCCCGAAAACAATAACAACCCCGACCCCAAACCTAAACATCCTTGGTATAACAAAGCATGTAGGGAAGCAAAACGTGGATTGCTACTTGGGATAAAGAACAAGGATACCTTATGTATCAAAGCTAGCAGGACACACTATAAAAAATGCCAAAGCAGCCTGGGAGATTGAAAAATGGGAAGCAATTAAGATAGCCCTAGACAACAGAGACATGAGAGGCTTCTGGAATCTTGTAAAGACCGGTAAGTTTGAAGGCAACTCTGCCATCGAACCAAACCTGGGGGAAGAAGCCTGGAGATCCCATTTTAAAATCTTATATTCTAGCCCCATAGATGAAGGTGCAGTGAATAGTGCAATTGATATAGACCAAACCCCCTAATCATGGGTACACCACCCTGCACATTGGCAGAAGTTATCACGGCGCTGGGCAAATTGCTACCAAACAAGGCTCCGGGGTTGGATAGAATACCAGGTGACCTGTTTAGAAATAAACAAACAGTGTGGGCACCCTATCTACAGATCTGGTTCAATGCCATCCTCCAGGGAATGGCGCTCCCTTCGACTTGGGCCGGTGCAGAAATTATTCCTATTTTTAAAAAGGCTCTCCGCATAACCCGGCAAATTATCGGCCAATAAGCCTTATTGATGTCACCCAAAAGCTATTTGCCTGAGTCCTTCTGGGTCGGCTGCAATCATGGATGGACGAGATGAATGTATTAACACCTTTACAAGCAGGCTTTAGGTCTAAAATCTCGACCATCGATCAAATTTTTAGATTGCAGCTGATCCATTGGAAAACCGTAACCTTGGAGGGTGGCAGCCTTTATTTAACTTTTGTGGACCTTAAGTCCACATTCGACATGGTGCGGCGTGACCAGCTTTGGGGCCTACTCCACGATATGGGTGTACCAGTTTATCTCTGCCAGCAGTTGAAGCGCCTACATGAAGGCACCTTCGCGAGGGTCAGATATGGTAGGAAAGGAGAATTGACAGCCCCCTTTCCAGTAGAGAAAGGGGTGAGGCAGGGATGTGTGTTAGCTCCAACTCTCTTTTCCCTTTTCCTAAATGGCCTAATAGAAACGCTCCTGTTGGTGAAGGACATAGACTCACCAAGGCTAGCGAACCGTAAAATACCAGCTTTAATGTTTGCGGACGACACCCTACTTTTGTCTAAATCACCAATGGGTATGCAGCGGGTTTTGGAAGAGTTTAGTGCATTTTGCAGGAAGAGGAATCTGGAGATAAATCTCCAGAAAACAAAATATATGGTCTTCCATGCCAACACCACCAATTGTCCGCACCCACAATTGGAGGGTAGGTTTCTAGAGAAAGTCTCTATTTTTGACTACTTGGGTCTCACACTTAATGATAAGATGGATTGGGGGACCCAAATTAAGAAATCTAATTTGAAATTAGCTCAGTCAATAGGGGGCATTTTAAAAGTCCACAAAAACTGCACCCAAAAAGTGGTTGGTCCGCCAGCAGAAATCTATAAAATCCAAGCGAGGGGAGCCTCACTTTATGGAGCTGAACTTTGGGGACATTGTCCATCTCAGACCCTATCCGCTACTGAGAATACATTTATTAGGCAATTATTGGCCCTCCCAAAAAGTACTCCTTTAACTCCACTTAGGATGGATTTAGGTATAGGACCTATTGCTGATTTAATTGCCGCTCGCCCTCTTTTATTCTGGCATCGCCTATGGACCACCCCCGAGTTATCCACCTATAGGGAGGAACTGAGGGATGTTATGACAATATTGGGTGCTAGAAATTTACCCTGGTTGTCATACATTAGGAGAACTTGCCATTCTCTAGGATGGGCAAATATGTGGGCAACCCCTGAAGAGACCTGCCCGTCCATTCCCAAAAATCCCTATCTCTAGCCTTTAAAGAACATAAATTGGCCCTATTGTCCCAGAGTATGAATTCTTGCTGCTTAACATCTAAATTTCTGGATGTCAAGCAGCAGTATAAATTGGAACTGGTCCTGGACAATATACAACCATTCATGGCAAAAAAGTTGTTTTTACAATTTAAACATGGGACGCTCCCTCTCCGATCATTTACAAAAAAATGGAAGGGAGCAACTAGATTAGATTGTCCTGGGTGTAATCTTTCAGAAGAAACAGAACTCCATGTCATGTTATTTTGTCCTGCTTACAAAAGGTCTAGATCTAAGTGGGTTCTTCAGCTTTGTAGAAACTTGGGGTTGAGAAACCACATCGAGGTTTTTAGGCTACTGAAATACGAGACACACCCATTATTCGTAGTTGTTACCTCAAAATTTTTATTTGCGATGTGGTGCATACGTAAAGGCATTATAAAGGGAAATGAGATGGGCAATACTTAAACTGTGGCATTTTACTAGATATTGTTATGTACCATTTTAGCACACCACTTTACTTAGGGATATGTCTTGAAATGTTTATCTCCTGATGTTCAATCGTATTTTTCTCTTTTAAATCATTTTTTAAATGTTTTAAATCCAATTGTTTTAATTGTTTTTATATGTTCCCACATAGGATATCCTGGCTATACTTGATTTAAAGGGTCATTAATTAATTCAATGGGGTTGAGTAGTTGGGGGGATAACAAATGCGGCATCTCAACCCACATATATCTGATGACATTTGTATAATAATTGTAATTTTTTTTTGCTCACAACAATCAATTGTATTTTATGTATTGTCTTAATTATTTGTGCTTTTATGGCTGTATAGCCGAAATAAAGATTTTTTTGACTTTGACTATAAATTCAAAGTACATATTTAGCCATTCAAACACTTACCTTCCTACCCTATTACCTACCTACAACTCACACTAGGATTGATTTACATGTAATAAATGGAAAATTGAAGACTTTGGATAGCATTGTACATGTCAATTCAACATAGGTGTGCAAATTGCAGACAAACGTTGTGGAGTAGTACATCTCACACATATTTGAATACCTTCTTCTCTGTGTTGCACAATCAGATATACAATATCTCTACTAGTATATTATTTACAAATACCAGCACAGCTACAGCACTGATCTACACCCTTAAGATAAATTGAATATACCTGTTGGTTATAAGGTAAGAGAACTATATGTAGAACAGAAAAATATTGCCTTGACCACTGTCAAAGTTTTCAGTCTCCTAATTCCAACTACATGACTCAGTACATAAGTATATTTGTTAGTGACTGTTTCATTATCTAAATGCCTATATGTCAGTCTGTTTACATGTATATATCAGTTACTGATCAAATGGTTGAATAGTTCCCTAACCACCTCATATATAAACAATTATTTCAGCCCTTTTTAAGTATGTTACAGGATATGTACTAATATTCAAACTTTATTACATTTACCTGTCACACGTAGCTCACTATGTTTTTCTATATATACATTCTCAATGTCCCCATTTTTAACATACGTCACAATTCACTTTGTTCAGCCTCAAATTTAAACACACTTTCACTTCAAATTTGTTCTCATGGAAAATGATAAGTTCCACTCTCAGTAAGAAAGAACCAGTAATGTTAATTGTATCCTCTCTTTTTCCAGTGATATTGATGTACATAGCAAATCAAAATGTTCCATTCATTTTTCCCTGTTTTTATTCCAGTTTTCATTTGTCACTTTTTTAACCCTTTATTAGTCTTTTGATAAGAGGCCCAATCTGGTATTGTCTGTGGGTGGATTCGCGACCCCTTCAAGACGCCCAGCGCAGCACCCATGTGTAACTTCGCAACAGAGCCATGAATTCATAATGAGAGTCCGTTAAAGCTTTTCAAATGATAGTGCTATTATTACTCAACTATATTTGAGATCTTGAATTTGAAAATTGCTATTTGCCAATATATACTATCACTAAAGTTCTCTGTTTTCTAGTTCCAAAGTACAGTGTATTTGGAACCCTTCCCACACACTGCTTTCCCTCCGTTCATATAACAACCTCCTTTGAAACAATATACTTTACCAGTAAGTCAAAAGTTCACAGCACTTTCTAACAGGAGCATGCCAGCTTCAAGTTCAAGTGTAGCAGGTGCGGTTGACTGCTCAGAAACCAGACAACGTAAGCATATCAACAATAGCATAACGCTTCCTAAAAGTATCTAGAGCCAATCACAGATCTATTTACTTTACCTGCTAAATCACTACCTATATTTAGCCACCAAATTATTTACACCGTCCAATCAAATATGTCTTTTCTTAAACCAGGTCCACTGCTCTATTTTAACTGCCTTTCATTCTACCAACTGTCACATTCAGCTGCAGCCTTCTAGTGAGGGCTACTGCTTCTTCCTTCAATATGGTTAGAGTGTGTATTGTGGGTCACAGATACGTATTTTGGGCCATAGAGTGTGCTAGAAAGAATGGCATTAACAGGGACTTGGTTTTGCCTAATGTGGACATTACTTGGATTGGCCAGAGAGGGTTAAAGTGATAGCAATTGCTGCCTTTAGTTGAGAGCATTGCTGATTGCCAACATGCAGACCTCTTACTTGTGCATTGTGGCAACAATGACCTAGGCACTCTTATTGGGGTAGGATTGGAAATCGCAATGAAGGAGACCTTTGACCAATTAATGTCACTTTTCTCTCGCACTCCCATGGTGTATTCCAACATTTGCCAGAGGCAGAAATAGAAATGGTCAGATGAATTCTATCCACAAACAGACAAAGACTGGAAAAATGTTAATAAAACAGTTTCTGCATTCCTTAGATGCCACAACATAGGCTCCATCTACAACAACTTGCGCTTCGACATGGAGCATATATATAGAAATGATGGAGTACATTTCTCTGAGAAAGGCAACAGGATATTCCTTCACAACTTGAAAGACTGCATTCTATCTTATCTGTAGTTATCATCTATCCACAATAAACCCAAAGGATCTTCTGGGAGCCCCCTATTATCAAACAGTAAATCATTTTCATTTTAAATCCTTTTTTCCAAAATAATTTTGGAGTTACAACTCCATTGTGGATCAGCAAAGCAGAAGCACTAATTCAATGCACATTTAAGATTTATAACTCTCAGTTTAAATGTATGCACATGACTATGGCTCTGTGAGTAGTTTTGTGAGTTTCTAAATGTGTGTGTAAGTGGGTGCATAAGTCTCTCAATCGGTCTCTGAGTGAATATGTCATGGTATGAGTGTGTGTATGGGTGACTGAATGTCTCAATGAGTCTGAATGAGTACATCAGTCTCTGAGTAGATGAGTGAGTGGGTGCTTCAGTATCTGAATGGCTCTGTGAGTGGATGCATGAGTGTCTGAGTGGGTGCGTAACTTTGAGTGTGTCTGTGAGTGGGTGCGTGAGCCTCTGAGTGGGTCTGTGAGTGGGTGTACAAGTGTCTGCGAGGGTGCATGAGATTCTGAGTCGGTGAATGAGTGAGTGTGAGAGTGTCTATGAGTCAGTGCATGAGTTTCTGAATGGGTCTGAGAGTGTCTGCATAAGTGTCTGAGTGGGTCTGTGAGTGTGTGCATGAATTTCTGAATGGATGAGTGAGTGGGATCATGAGTTTCTGAGTCGGTGTGTCAGTGGATGCCTAAGTGTCTGAGTGGGTCTGTCAGTGGGTGCATGAACTTCTGAGTGGTTAAGTGAGTGGGTGCGTGAGTAGGTGAGTGAGTGTGTGAGTTTCTGAGGGGCCAGTGATTGGGTGCATAAGTATCTGAGTGGGTCTGTCAGTGGGTGTGTGACTATCTGAGTGAGTGTGTGAGTGAGTGCATGAGCTTCTGAGTGGGTGAGTCAGTGGGTGCATGAGTATCTCAGTGGGTCTGTGAGTGGGCATGTGAGTCTCTGAGTGGGTCTATGAGTGGGTGTGTAAGTGTCTGAGTGGGTCTGTGAGTAGGTACATGAGCTTCTGAGTGGGTGAGTGAGTGAGTGTCTGAGTGGGTCTGTCAGTGGGTACATGAGCTTCTGAGTAGGTAAGTGAGTGGATGTGTGAGTATCTGAGTGGGTCTGTGAGTGGGTGCATAAGTCTCCGATTGGGTGAGTGAGTGGGTACATGAGTCTCTGAGAGGGTCTATAAGTGGATGCATAAGTGTCTGAGTAGTTCTGTGAGTGGGTGTGTGACTTCTGAGTGGGTCTGTGAGTGAGTGCATAAGTGTCTGAGTGGGTCTGTGAGTGGGAGCATGAGTCTCTGAGTGGGTCTGTGACTCAGTGGGTGACTCTGTGTGGGTCTATGAATACATAGTAACAGGTACATATTGGTCTTGGTGGGCCATGCCACCTGGTACCCAGAGGCTATCCCTCTGAGGATAGTGATGGCACCTGTGGTGGGCCAAGCACTGATGGGGATTTTTCCCTGCATGGGTTTCCCAAGGATGTGGTATCTGACTGGAGTACCAACTTCATGTCCAAGTAGATGAAGCCACGTGGGAGGTGTGTGAGGTAAACTACAAATTCACCACACCTTACCACCCTGAAGGTAATGGGTTGGTTGAAAGGTTCAACCATACCCTGAAGGGCATGATTGAGAGTCTGTCAGACTCCATGAGGTGTAAGTGGAACGTCCTCTTGCCATGCCTTCTCTTTGCTTACAGGGAGGTACTGCATACGGAGGTTGGCGTAAGCCCCTTTGAGCTGCTGTACGGGCACCCTTTGAGGGGAACTCATAGTCTGGTGAAGGAAGACTAGGACAAATCTCCCAGGAAGCCCCCCGGATGTATTTAGATACATGCTGGCCTTCAGAAACCAGACAGCGTGCTTCAGGAAACTCGCTCAGGCAAACCTAAAAGCAAGCCAGGAGGACATGAAATGCTGGTATGACCAGAATAGCACTCTGGTTGAGTTTCAGCCTGGCCAGAAAGTGTGGGTCATGAACCCAGTGGAGCCCTGCACCCCATAGGATGAGTGGTCTGGGCCTTTTGAGGTGAAGGAGAGCAAGAGTGATGTCACCTACCTGGTAGACTTGAAGACTTCAAGTAACCCTTTAAGGGTCCTCCATGTGAACCGCCTCAAACAGTACATTGAGAGGTCCGAATTGACCATGCTCTTGGATACAGATGATGGGATGGAAGTAGAGAGTGAGCCTCTCCATGGCCTCCTATCTGCAAGGAGCAGGATTGGTCCATGGAGGGTGTGAACCCCTCCCCCACACTGACCCTAAACCTCAGAATGGCTGTAACCAGTTGCTGGGACAGTTTGCCTATCTGTTCTCCTTGACCCCAGGAGTCACTCATTGGTGTACTCATGATGTGGATACTGGGGATAGTCCACTTATGAAACATAAAATCTACAGGAATAGGTATCTAAGATGCTAACGTTGATAGAGGCCTCCAGCAGTCCTTGGGCCAGCCTAGTGGTCTTGAACTCATAGGCTGCTGCGCCTGGTGCCATGCCTGAACTGCAGTTCCTTGTGGACTACAATGGGCTCAATGTCATCGCAAACACTGATGAACATTTCATCCCCAGAGCTGATGAGCACATAAATTGGCTGGCAGCTGCCAAGTTCCTCAGTACGTTTCACTTAACATCTGGGTACTGGCAGATTGCCTTGACCGATGGGGCAAAAGAGAGGTCAGCGTTCTCAACACTGGAAGGGCACTTCCAGTTCCGCTTTATGCCTTGCAGGTAGAAGAACGCCCCTGCCACCTTTCAGAGGATAGTCAACTGTAACTGTCCAGTGCAGTGTAATCCTCAGACACCGACGCCAGCACAAACTCCAGCCGAGCGCAACCGAGCCAAGCCAGGAGCCTGGAATGCGGTACATGGTGACCATCAGCCCTAGCATAGCTCCAGCACAGTCGGGCACACCCTCGGCACACCCTCGGTGCTCCCTCAGTGTTCCCTGGTCCTGGCCCTAGCTCCAGCCACCAACGTGAGCAGTGCAGAGTGAGTGCAGCAGCCGCAGCAGGCTGCCGCGGAAAGTGGGCCCCGGGTGCCCATGGAGGTGGCTCGGTCAGACCGGGTGCGGCCTGCAGTCCCTCGGAGCGCCCCACTCTCATTGGGCAATGGGAACTCAGCGTGCACCAGACCAGATAATGGTACAATGAATAATTCATCACAAATGCAACGGCTGAGCAAAAGGGAGAAAAAAAGATTACGAAAAAAGCGTAATAAGCACACTACCGAGACTAAAAATACAATTAGTAATTATTTTTCAAAACATAAAAGCAATCAACAATCTTGCTCGATAAGTACATCTAGCACCATCAGCAGTCTGTCTCTGCTACAACAAGTATCTCCAAAACCAGCAGTTATCCCGACAAGCAATTCCATGCCACAGGGAAAGAGCGACTATCACCCCCAAGTAATCACTTTGTCTTTCAGTGCCACCCGCCACGCGACAAGTCACACAACAAATGGAATTGCTTGTCGGGACAACTGCTGGTACCCCACAACACATCCTCATAATGAGCCCAGGCAATCATCCGGGCACAGATGGGAAGCCGCATTAAAGAATTTACACCCCAGCCTTCCAAGACATAGATTTCGAGCAAGTTTTTGCTCTGAACCCCCTAGCACTAGGATTCAAAGTTCCAACATCTCCCCTGATGCCAGCAAGCAAGACCAAGTTAAAACAGAGAATGGTTGTCACTTAACAACCTACCGATAATTCAAATCCAGGAGCCATGGAAAGACTTAGGATAATGCTGACAAAGAACTCGGATCCAGCAAATTTGTGCAAAACGGTCTTCAACAAGGCGGTCTCCCATCTTCATGGTGAACCCGTAGGATTCCAGCAATGACCACTCACCGTCCAACGGAGATCAGACCAAATACATAAAAAGGCCAAGAGCACTTTCATTGCCACAGGACGTGTCCCGGCCACAACAAGCCTCCACTCTAAACTGTTATTTACTCCGGAGTACACCTCCCATGGCTCGCATGATATTTTAAACAGAGGGAATATCATCAAACTTTTAAAATTTATTCCGGAACTAAGCAACCTGGAATCCAACGACAGCTATTGAATTCATAATCAGTCAAGGCAATCAAATAACCGAAATAACACTAATTACATTAGCATCAGAGGCAATAAAGGAACTGGTTCAATCAATGGCCGATCAATTTAATAGCTGGGTATTAAAATTTCGCCCCCCCATTGGACTACGGTACCCGTCTGTACTTGTAAAATCCCCGGTTTCTCCTCACAATTCTGGCAATCCACCTTTCTCAATACTAAAATCGGCTCAAAGTCGAGTCATCAAAGGAAATGACCAATTAGTAATAGAGAATTCAGCCACGACAACGGCAGACTGGACCTGGCTGACAGCTGCCTTGTCTGAGGGTACCCATGATTGAAATAGTACCCACTTTGACCTTCCAATATGTTCCTGGAATATTAACGGTTTCACTGTGAAAGCCCACTCCCCTGACACAATAAAGTTTTAAAAAAATTATGAGATCATATTCCTTCAGGAAACATTGTCGGAGGCAAGCATTCCAATAGAAGGCAACCTGGAATTTTGGTCCCCTGCCTTAAGACTGAACAAGCATGGTAGACCCAGGGCTGGGCTTTCGATATATGTCGCCGGCAAGTTAAACTTAAACATCAACCAGCTTGAATTTGAAGAAGAATGGATCATCAGCATCAGAATCAGGAGCCCTAACTCCATCAAACAATTTCTCATGATCAGTGTATATATTCCACCAAATTCCAGAGAGAAAATAGCTAAACTGGAACACCTGATCCGGATTATGTGCAATTTACTAAGTGAACATGGAAGCACACCCTCTTTAATTTCAGATCGATTTCAACACAAACCTCTTCCAAAACACCCCAGAAGAGTTTGATGATATATATCCGGGGGTAATCAACACCTCATGGATCAAACAAAGCCCACCGGTAACAGACACAGTAAACTAGGAGAATATACGGTCCTACAATTTAGCAGTCTGGGTTAAACAATATTGAACGACCGTTTCCCCTTTGACATACCGCCAAACTGGACAAGAACAAATGGACATACTAAATCATTTTTAGATTACACACTATGAAATAACGAAATGCTCTCCTTGACAGAAAATGATTCCATCATGCCACGGGGAAAGAGCATCGGCCGGTCGGATGGGGCCCCTGGGCCAAACGGTTTTCCTCAGGCGTTGTACAAAGTAGACATCAAGCTGTGGTCCGAACACCTGGCACCCCTATTCTCCTACTGCTGGTTCAGTTAGCATATACCAGAGTCCTGGCATGGAGCCATCATTCACCCAATTTTTAAAGGGGTAGGAGAGCTGACCCCAAAAACTACAGGATGATAGCCCTCCTGGATGTTGAATCCAAATACCATGCCAGCCTAATGCTCAAAGAGCTGTCGTCCTGGGACTGCAATAATCATCTCTTACCCTTCAACCAGACCGGCTTTGTGGCAAAATCAGGAACTACAACAAATCTGCTTGCATTATCTGTACTGATGGAGAAAGCATCAGCCTCAAGAATGCCACTCTATTGTTGCTTTGTCGACTTCAAGGCGGCTTTCGCGTGCCCAGAGGTCGTTTATGGCTTAAACTGCAGTAATAGGGAATCCCTTCTGCTCTCGTAAAGGCCATAATCCAGCTCCACTCTATTACCTAGATCCACATAAATTTGGGGGATGGATCTCATTCCTCAAGGAAAATACAAACACCCTGTGGTATAAAACAAGGATGCGTGCTGGCTCCCCTTCTTTATAACCTTTTTATCTCAGATTTATCACAGCTATTCGATGATGTTAATTCCCACTCTCTAAAACTTGGCAGCACCTGCATAAGCAATCTGCTATAAGCAGATGATCTCGTTTTGCTTAGCCACACATGGGTCGGCTTGCAGAGGCTTCTCGATCAGCTGCTCCCCTACACAATTAGCAACGAGCTGGAATTAAACCTATCAAAGACAAAGACAATTACCTTTGGGAAAAGTAAGCCGCTAAGTGGTGGGTGGTAATTTAATGGCAAAAGCATCGACTTTCTACAAATATCTGGGGGTTACATGGACTCAAGGGTCACTTTCGCCAAACAGAAGGAGGTGGTCAGGGCCAAGGCTCTGTCAATTGAGGCAGCACTAATGAAGCTCGCAAGGCAGCTATCCGGCCCAAGTCTGACCCCTCTCTTAACTGTTATGAAAGCCAAAACTTCCAGTTACTCATCGTATGGCCAGGAGATTATGCTGGGGAAAGACTCCCACATGGTGAACAAGACAATAACAAGAATTTTCAAGCGAGTTTGGTGTCTACCCAAATCTGCATCCCCAGCTCAGTTAAGACTTGAGTTCCGCATTCTAGACCATCAAGGGGTTGGGGCCGGTGCTCTCATCAAGCTGTGTAACAAACTGTGCACCTCAAGTGAAGGAAGCCTGGAGGCTATGCTGTGGCAAGAAATATCATCCAGTCAAGTGGGACGAAAACATCGCCGCTCTCTAGATCACTCATTGCAAATGCTCGAAGCAACTGAAATCTGGGGAACTAACCCACCCCAGCAGGCCCTTTAAATGTACATCAAAAAAAGAGTCCGGTCCTGGTCTTTTCACTCCAACAGGGCACACCTGGCAAAACGCAAAGATGCCTGGACGTTTTTATTGGGGTTTAAGCCAGGCGTCGCGGTGCCACATCTATCATGCACCTACGCAGTAGCATGGAAAAAAAGATTTTTGACACTCAGGATGGGTGAATGGACATTTTTGCACCATCTACCAGATTGGCGCCGCTCAAACGACAATACAGTGTGCAGGGGGTGTGGGTGCACCTCGGAGTCATTTGAGCACGTGGCATGTGTTTTGTCCCGCCTTACTTAACGATCGAAGGATGCTGCTACGGGGCGAATGGAATAAACTTGGCGTTCGCTTCTGCTGCCAAGCCATAATAGCAGCCATAAATCCAGAGAACCCGACGCTTAATATCCAGTTCACCAAGTTTGTTACAAGATCAGTAAAAACTTTAATGCAGTGGGAGTGCCAATAACCATATCCTCGTTTTTTACTGCACTGGGTCGTTTCTTTCTCATAAATGACAGTCAGTCGCCATTCTTTTTCTGACCCAACATGTTAGCTGCACTGTGTGGTTTACTGGCTGCTCACCTCATCACAATGCCCTGAGACACTAGAGACCACATCCTTTTTTATGCAGAGATCACCACCCGTCTTGATAGAGCCTTAAGGTGAGTGAATTGGACAGTTGCACTTCCCGGGACTTGTGCCATGTCCGTCTTTTTTACTGTGTTTTAATGGAATCGCTCCCTTATAGTGTTGATGCTTCTGCGCCCCTTGGCACACACCTTTTTATAGATAACACTTGTCATTTGAAAAATCATAAAAATGTAAATTTGGGATCGTTTTTTTCCTTGTGCAATATTGAAACGTCAAATATTTTAACTTTTGTATCATCCATTTTTATATACTTTTTTTTTTAATAGTGCTTTTCTATTGGAAAGATTTTAATGAATCAAACAATAAAGCTTCTTCTCCGCAGTGTAGGTTGGTCAACAGGTGTTGACTTGGCTGGAGGATTTCAGCACCGCCTACCTTGATGACATTGCAGTGTTTAGCTGCAGCTGGGAGGATCACTTGCAATACCTTTGGAAAGTGTTGAAGGCCCTGTAGAAGGCAGGCCTCTCTATCAAGCCCAGTAAGTGCCATATAGGGCAGGGGTATGTGGTGTACTTGAGACACCAGGTAGGAAGCGGCCAGGTGGCACCCCTACAACCCAAGATCGATGCAATTTGCGTCAGAGGTGAGAATCTTTTTAGGTCCACTGGTTATTACAGGAGATTTGTCAAGGGCTATGGCACAATTGCTGCCCCCTTGACAGAGCTGAGTTCTAGGAAGCAACCCAGGAAAGTGATCTGGACTGAGCTTGTCAGAATGCTTTTGATGCCCTGGAGACAGCCATGTGCACAGCGCCCACGCTCAAGGCACCTGACTTCTCCCAAGAATTTGTTGTGCAGACAGATGCTTCAGAGCATGGTGTGGGGGCAGTACTCTCACAGCTGAATGAGGAGGGCCCGGACCAACCTGTAGCCTTCATTAGCAGGATGTTACTTCCCAGGGAACAGAGGTGGAGCGCAATTTAAAGGAAGCTTTTTCTGTGGTCTGGGCACTTACGAAGCTAAGACCCTACTTGTTTGGGATTGACTTCTGAGTTCAGACTGACCACAGGCCCCTCAGATGATTGATGAGGCGTGAAATAATCTAGCAAGTTCATGTAGATGTTCTTTACAAGTGTCCTCATTGCTGTAGAGGTGGTTTATTCTGAGAACTTGGATGTAGATGATGCTAAGTTTAGTGTGGTGTGAATGAAATAAAGTCCAGTTTAGCTACAAATGAGACTCTGTAGGCTTGTTCTACAGATCAGGTACAATTTATTTTTCTGTTTGTAACTGGTGAGCACCACAGCCAGAAACGGGAGATGATGCTTTTGCATAGTATTGCTGCTGCCGAATTTAATCGTAGGATGGATACTGTTGACATAAGCTATAAATTCTTCTAATTTTCTATTTCAGGCATTCTATGCTATTCATATGCCATCAATTTGTCTTATCCATACCAGCAGTTTGATGCTAGTAATATCAAGTATACAGTGCTCTAGTTTGCCCATGAAGATATTCACATAGGATGGAGCCATCCAAGTGCTCATGGAAGCCCCTAGCATCTGCAGATTGAGTTTACCATTAAAGGAAAAATTGTAAGATTTAAGAATAATTCTTGCAAGGAAGTTAGCACTTTTGTTAATGGCTTTTTCACAGTTTTATTAAGAGCTTCAGATAATGCCATAAGACCATCCTCATGTAGGATGTCGGTGTATAATCATGCAACATCAAATGTAGTCAGGAGAGTGTCTTCATCAAATGATGGGGTTTGGTTTAATTTTTCAATAATCTGAAGGAAGTGACTAGTATCCTTAAAAAGGTGATGAAAGTTGGAAGTTCATGGACAATGGGCTGGAGGTGCAGGGCAAATAGTACTGATAGTCTCTCAGTGGCTGTATTATTGCAGAGATAGTGGAATGGCCAGAATTGTTATTTGTGTGTATATGGGGAAGCAAATAAGTTCTGTGAGGTCTTGGCTTAGAATGAAAAAGTTCATCAGCTGTTGTTTCATCATTGAGTTTTAGGCTTCTGTACTTTACAACCATACTCTTAATTTCTTAAAGTCTTCTGTGGGATCTGTTTCTAGAGGTTTGTAAGTTTTGGTATCCATTAGCTGTGTCATTCCTTCTTTAATATAATCACTTACTTTCATGGCAACCACTGTACTGCCTTTAATAATAAGGAAGGTAGTAGTGGACTACGAATCGCACCTCGTACTAGTATATCATTTGTAGTGGGTATACAATAGTAGGTGAAAAACACAAAGGAGAGATTTGGGATGGTGCTTTAAGGTTATCCCACACCCTACTACCAAAGGTGTGAGTTCACATTAGACCTATGAAATCCAATGTGCTAACATGAAAAAAAGGGAAAACCATAGCAATCAGTAAGTAATCATAGAAAACATTTAAGGTCCAAACAGTGAGGACTTGTGTTGAGTAGGAAGTTTTCTTTATTGCAGACATACGTAGCTTAAAACTTTCTTCAGTACATTCATGTTTCACAAATTCATATTCTTCAGTTCTCCATACTGGATAACAGCCAACACGTGTTTCGTCACACAGTGACTTTTTCAAGGATTAATTGGTGTTGAGACTCCTAGCACTGAAAGAATATTCCGAACCATGTAGCAACAGATGTTAGTTCTATTTCACGGGGCAGCTTTTAGGTGGATAGCTGTGCTGGAAAGAGATATAAAGAGCTAAGACCGGTATATGAGGCAAAAAGTGCGTAATCTACAATGGACATCAAATATTCTCATATACGTCAAGAAACGGCTCCAAAGCATTGTGGACAACAGGTAAAGGACTAAGTAGTCAAAGTGTAATGTAAGTCAAAAAGGGGAACCTTGATAAGCCACTGTAATTGGCGGAATCACTTCCAATCTGTGATACAGCCATATTCTTCCAGTGCTAGTGTTATATTCCCGAGTTAGACCCATGTAGCGAAGCAGCTTATTTCTTACATTGTCCTATTTTTCAGCAGTAACCTGTTGCACAAATTTGTGTATGCAACAATGTTGGATTAGTTTCCTTGAAACGAAACTTGTTTACACGTCTAGCTTCACACAACATTATCACAATGACCAGAACACCATGTACAAGGTCTCTTTTCACACTATGTACAAATATCATCTCCATCTTCATCCATGGGGCGACAGGGCTATCTACATATCCATAACATCCCTAATCTATACGCACATTGAAAGGCTGCTTTCTGTTATAAAAGATGAGCATCCTGAGAGATTAGCTGAGGAGGCACTCCAGCTAACACCAGATGTCCATGCATGCTGAGAATTCCCCACACAACAATCTGACATCTTGTGAGGGGTGTCCACTTTGTGACCAAGACGGGGTCCTTCATTCTCTCCCACCAGGTAATGGGGTTGAATCGTCCCTTGGAGGGATTCTTGGCTCTACACCTACACACACTATAGGTATGCTTAGAGCTGAGTTTGCGTAATAGGAGTACTTTTAATTACTGTTTGGTTTTATATGCCAGCATTTATACATTGTTGCTTCACCATGGTAGAACTATAACTACTATTCACAATTTTGGTGCTTGTAATCACTTCTATCTGCTTCTGTCTATTAATCATTGCAGCACATGTATTCTAAACAAGAATAACGTTGGTTCAATAAATATATCGAAAACGTCCCACTGTGTATTCTCTGTATAATTCTCTGAGGATAAGTGAGCACAAGTGATTGAGCAACAGGTTCTGTACTGTTGCCACAATCCCTGAAGGGTCAGAGTTGTCATGAAATGGTAGGTTAGGGGGCTTACGGTGGCACTGTGAGCTAGCTGGTCTATAGGCCAACATATCCTGTGGGGGTGTCCAGAATCAGTCTTGGCAGCAAGCCCCTAGTTTATGTTATCCAAACAATGCGCAGATCCTATGGATTAGTAGGAACTACACAACATGGCACCGCCAACGTTGGTTGTGTTCTAATTTAGCGGTCAATCTGAGTAGTTTAGTCGTGCTTTCTCAGAGAACCCTACTCACATTTAAACCGGAGATGTCCGAAGTGGGAAGGTAAACAAATCTGCCTTAGCTGGGTAGGTATACCCCTTGTATTAGCTGCAGGTTATTCAAGCTTGAAGGATTAGAAGTTCCCACTTTGTGCATACTATATCTCTATACAATTTTAACTAAATACTACTTCTCTGACAATGACCAAACAAGCTGAGGATATTGAAGAGCTGGTAGTGGCCCTAAATATTACAGAAAATTGCAGACAGGCAGTTACAATGAAACTATTACAACATGACCTTCCGGCAATGGGTGGAGATGTTACCTTTGTGGTTGAGGCACACAAAAGCATTTAGAACAGAGGTATTGTACTCTTGGGTTATATTCCCGCCAGCAGATGCATGTACACATTTGTTTCACACTTATATTGAAGATGAACCACCTGAGGAATATTTCCCATATGTGGACATAGAAGTCCCATTCATTTACCAAGAGCATATTAAAGCATATTAATTGGTTTAAAGGTGCTTTACCCCATACCACAGAAAACTTGAGACTCAGTCCGCTCAGCGGAGAAGGAGCGACCTGGCCGGTTTTAGTATCATATACACCGCATCCAGACATTGCTGCTTTAGCAGCAGCAGGAATGCGTACACTCTACAGAGATTTAGTAAAAATGTAGGGAAATCTTACACAATACATAATGAGAACATTGAAATTCCAACCTGCGAGGGCTGCTCAGGCTGCACAACCTCACATGGCTGCTACAGGTATTAGCCATCAAAGGCTAAACACCCTTATGGGAAAGATTTCCACTAGCCGGGATCAAATCCCGTTCTGTATAGCATAGAAAACAGCACAGCTTGAAGCAGTTTTTCCCCATACGGGCCCACAGGAAAAATACAGAATATTAACAATTTGCTTGCCAATGCGGATGGCTCCCCCGATAGAAGACTGTGTCACTTGGGGTACAATCTTCACTGCCGTTATACCAGAACACATGGAACCCCCTTAATAGCAGTCATACCAGACGTATTGAAACAATTACAAAATCAATAGGGGGCCGAGCCTGTCCTAGATTTGGGGATGAAATTGATGGCCAATTTTGTCCAGGTTTCTACCATTATGTTAAGTATCATAAAAGGGGAGGTAGAACCAGTGGCTATACGCCAATGCCTGAGGGAATTCACTCCTGCACAGCAGAAGCGAGATTTGCCTAAGATTATTGAAGAAACATATGCTTCACTAGGTAGAGATAATCTGTGAGCCAGACCTGGGAAACCAATAGTTGAGAGCAATTCTGAAAAGGATAACTCTAAGCAAGCACCCGAATCGAAGAAGAAATGGGATAATAAATAAAAAAAACAACAAAACAAAGCACAGTCACGGGTGGGTCTCCTCAACAGGAACACACTGAGAGAAAATACAATTTGAGAAATCTTGACAATATTAGGAAGCCTGACATGTATCAGAATGCTGATAGACTTTTCTCTTGTTCCTTTCAGGAGTCATCCGAAAAATGTTCAGAGAGAGTCGGACGGTCAGAGCACAGATCGGAAAAGTGAGTCAAGCCAAAACGGAAGACACATCGCACTTTGGACTACATCAGGAAAATAAACAAAAGACTTCTAAACCACAATTTAAAAAGAAGAAGGTAGAGGGGATTAAAGTTAGAAATGCCCAGCCTACAGAGGACTCTGCTTCTGAATGGGGAACAGGCAGTGACGATAGTAGACAGCGCGGCAGAAGTCACAATAGGTTGCCGGAACCTGATAGATTATCTGGCGGCAGTAGCGCTGAGTGACCATATCATGGTGGAAACACCTGATACAATGTTAAATGTCCCACATCGTTTATACGAAATAATGCTCCAGATGGAGTAGGACATACCCAGAAAAGGTCTCTTTTGGGAGAACCTGACCTATAGTTGCGACATTCTTTTGGCCGAAAAAGATTGCCCATCTAATTTCGTAGTGGATTGCCCAATGGGAAGAAGTTATTTTACCTGCTTTCTTGACCTTGTACCAGAATCAGTTAAAAATTCATACTCGCAGGAGTGTGTGTTAGCACTAGCACCAGCACTTTACCGCAATCATGCTGGGTGGGATGATGCATCACCTCATCACGAAATTCCATTAAAGTTGATTCCTCAACCATAGAGACAATATCCAATAAAGCATGAAGCAAAGTCAGGGAGATCCTAGATCAACTTGAATACCAGGGTGTGATAGAGAATTGCACCTCACCTATGAATAATCCCTTGTTTCCCATAATGAAACCCGATAATTCATATAGTCTGGTCTTAGATTACAGACATGTAAACGCATCCACACATACATTTGCAGTACCAAATGCACATTGTGCAGCACTAATGAATAACATTGTGCGGAACAAATACAAGACAACACTAGACATCTCAAATGGATTTTTCTGCCAAAATATAGCACTTGGGAGCAAATATTTGACAGAATTCTCAGCGCTAGGTTCTCAACGCCAATTTGGTCGATTACCGCAGGGGTATATGAATAGCCCTGGGTTGTTTTCTGTCAGGGTAACAGAGTTACTTCAAAATATTGATGAGGAGGCATTGTCTTATGTAAATGACATCTATCTAATGAACGATTAATTATTGGAACACTTGGCTAGAGTGAACTACATAATCCTTGGGTCTGCTCACCTAGGTTACAAAATCAATTTCAAAAATCAAAAATTGCCCACCTCAGTGTCCTATTTCTAGGGTACGAGTTGTCAAGTGAAGAGAAAAACCTGGCGGCACAGTTTTTAGAAAAATGTGCACTGATCCAACCTCCAACGACTCTGAAGAGACTACAATCCATTTTAAGATTTCTGAATTTTGGCAGGACATATATTTTGTATTATGCAGAAAGGGTGAAACCTTTCTACGACTTAGGTAGACCTGATTTTTCAGTACATCATTGGACACAGGAACATACATATATTCTGCGTTCTTTACAAGCTGACATGATAGCTTCTAAACATTTTCATAGACATGTTAACACAATTAACTTGGTGATCCACCTAGTCGCTGGACCAACTGGGTACACATATATCACTTTAAATGATGGCCATACAATCCCTATTGCATACAAATCACATTTGTACATGAACGCTGAAATGCATTTTCTACCAACTGAGAAGATACTCACAGTAGTAAAGACTGCTCTAGTGAGAGAGAGAGAGCACTGGTGCAAGGGAAGTGCATAATTGTTGTGACCCCGGTACCGACCCTAGCGTAACCCTGGGTGTAAAACTCCACTCTGTTCGCGGAGTTTGTGGAGTTTTGGCAACTCCGCATTCTGCATAGAACGCAGAGTTTCCCAAAAATTCCGCACTCTGCAAAGGAGCGGAGTTTTTTTGTGTTGGTGTGCCCGAATTGCGTTTTTGCACGTGCGGGAGTGACTTACCGGGTGCCTGCGATCGCCGATGAGATTTTTCAAGCCGTTCATGAGCGCCACAAGATTTGCTAGGGGGCTGCATGGTCCCGCGAGAGTTTACGGCCGCCAACACATCATTCGAGCTCGCCAGCAGACTTCCGGCGGGGGTTTTGTGAAGAATGCAATCCCAAATGCGCAGGATCTACCGCGACTCCTATCTGGAGAAGGTTTTCTCCCGAGCAGCATCAAATCCTTCTCAAAATGATGATCTGGAGTAAAAAAAAACTCCTCAAATTGACAATTGGCTATACTTTTTGTGCAAGGAGTCCATTTTCTTTTTTTACTTTTTCTTTTTCAAGAGGAAGGAAGTGCCCCTGAGCCTCCATCTTCCTGCTCCTGCCCAGCAGGCTCCTCCCAGTGCTTTGTCCATCTCCTGGTCACTTTTCATTTGGATTTGGAGCAGGAAGGATCACTCTCTGTGTCTGCTGCATAATATATCATTGGATTTGAGGACTTTGAATTGGAGATTTCACAAGTAAGTTGGAAAACTGTTTGTTTGATTGGGGCATGCACCTAGATTTATTTGTACTTTTCATCGATGTTTTAATTTTTTTTGGGGTGGGTGGGCTGCAGGTTCGGTAGGGGCCAAGTTGTTTCTTTGTAAGTAATTTTTCTTCTTTTATAAAGGAGACATGTTGCACAGTTCACGACATTTTCTCCATGTTTTGCTTTTGATATCAATTTGCAATATTTATTTAATTCACTATGTAGCCCAGTAGTCTGCCAATAGGCCTTTCTCATCCAGTAGGCCCATAGCTACTCATGGGTGAATGAAACAACAACTGTTTCTGTGGTGTCTGTTGAATTAAAACATAATTTAGGGCAAGGACGACATTGGATTGAAATACAAAATGTGTTTTTTTTGTGGTATTTCACTTTTTAAACTTGAGATGTGTTGTTTAGCATGCCTCCTTAGTCTGGCCAGTGTGTCAGTGTGTTTTTAATAGTAGGCCCCATCATTTGCCTTGGCTCCTCCTGTGGCCAGGGGCCATTTTGTAAAGTCTGTGTCCATAGACCTGCTTGTGTTCATTGTTTTCCAGGCCTCCTGCTTGTTGTTGTGACCATGTGGCTGGTGGCTATTTTGTGGAGGCACTCAGTGTGCTTTTTTTGCCATAGGCCTGCATGTCTTCCCTTTGTTCCTCTTGGCTTATTGCTTCTTGTTGTGGTGGCCTGGCCATGTGGCTGGCGTCCATTTTGTGAAGGCAGCCAGTGTGCTTTTGCCATAGGCCTGCATTGTCTTCCCTTTGTAGGCTTATTGATTCTTGTGGTGGCCTGGCCATGTGGCTGGCGGCCATTTTGTGAAGGCAGCCAGTGTGTTTTTGCCATAGGCCTGCATTGTCTTCCCTTTATAGGCTTATTATTGCTTCTTGTTGTGGCCTGGCCATGTGGCTGGCGGCCATTTTCTGAAGGGAGCCAGTGTGCTTCTGCCATAGGCCTGCATGCCTTTTTTGTGGTGGCTTTCTGGATATTGTTTTGCATGCAATTTTCTCTTCTTTTATTCAGCAAAAATGTAGCACAGTTCACTACATTTTCTCCATGTTTTTAATAAATTTGGAATGTTGATTTGAATTGATTCACTATGAGGCCTACTCTGCCCATGGGTATTCCAGCCAATAGACCCAGAGCTACTCATGGGTGCATGAAACAACTGTTTCTGTGGTGTCTGTTTAATTTAAACATCATGATGGACATGGATGGTATTGGATTAAAATACAATTTTTTTTTGTGGTATTTCACTTTATTTTCATGTGTTGAATTAATTAAATGCCTTTGTTGGATGTGTGTGGTTGTAAGTAACTTACAAACCTTTTTAGCCCTGTGGATTTTCGTTTTTGGCATTTTTGCATTAAAGATGTGTTGCCTCCTTTGTCTGGCCAGTGTGTGTGTGTATGCAAGTAGGCCAGCAATGCATTTGCCTTGGTTCTCCAGGGCCATTTGGTAAAGTCTGTGTCCTCCTTAGGCCTGCTTGTGTTCATTGTTTTCCAGTCCTCCTGCTTCTTGTTGTGGTGGCCTGGCCATGTGGCTGGCGGTCATTTTGTGAAGGCAGTCAGTGTGCTTTTGTCATAGGCCTGCATGTCTTCCCTTTGTTCCCCTTGGCTTATGGCTTCTTGTTTTGGCCTAACCATGTGGCTGGCAGCAATGTTGTGCATTCAGCCACTGTGCCTCTTTGCCATATGCTTGCATGGATGCCTGATCAATGAGATATGCAGCTTAATAAATTATTAATCAGATGCTTGAGGGTAATTTTTATTTTTTACCTATTTGAAATTATTTCTCTATTTTAATTTCTTTTTTTGTTTTTATGTTTAAATTTTTCCAATTTGTTTAATTGTTTTTTTATATTTTCATTTTTTTCAATTTTTCTAATTATTTTTGTAATTTATTTTCAATTTGTTTTTAAATTTTTTTAAATTTCAGTTTCAAAGTAATATGACATCAATTAACCATTGACCCATACCCCATGTCTGCTATATGCCGTGCAAACATTATTTATTGTCTAGGGATTGTTCCATTCCATTGTAATTTGTCAGCTGCAGCTTCTTGAGTGCAGCATCCATTCCCCGCCACGTGATGCACAATGCCAAACTGTTAGATTTGTATGTTTGTTGTTGTTCTTCTTCTATCTATCTTTCCTGAGTGTACTGGACTGTGCAGTACACGATGAAGGCCCTTGTTGTTGTCAAAGTCTCACAAATGGTTACACTGTATTGTTAATTTTTTAATAACTGTTCTAACACTAACAAATGTGACCACACACTAAATTATATATTATAATATTTGCTTGTACTAGTAATTATTGAACTACAACAATGCCACATTTCACTGATGTTCTTCTTGCTTTTTTGGTTTTAGGTGCACAAGAGGAGGAGACAACATCACCCATTGTACTGCCAGAAAGAAGGCCTGTGCCCTGCGCACGATGTCACATGATGTGTGACTACAGACATCTCTTCAACTTGTGAATCGAAAACAAGTGCTGCTACATGCTAACTGACAGCTTCAAGATGGGCCCAAAGAAAGGTACCAGTACCAAGAAAGTCAAAGTTGCCAGTGAGAAGAAGAAGGCACTGCCACTTACCACCACCGGTAGGTCGCCCAGTACCTTTTTTGGGAAACTAAAAATTGTGCCTGCAGCAGTGGTGTCCGGGGAGCAAGCTGAGAACAGCACCCGCATCAGCGGACCTACCCCACCAACCTAGGCCCAAGCCCATGTCTGTCGCAGAGGCAGCCAGTCTAATCATGACAACGCCGACGAGCAGTGACGTTGAAATTGACTTATCGTTATCGGAAAGTAGTACCCAATCAATGCAGGAAACTCAGATAAGTGGGCAACAACAGCTGCAACCACCACCAACAGTAGTGATTCCTCCTGAAGAAGGGACAGTTCAGGAGATCGAGCTTCCTGCTGAGGAAGAAGAGCAAGCCACTCTTTCAGAAGATCCTTTGTCTTTCAGATCCCCAGCAAGGAAAAGGAGGGTTAGTCAATCAACATCTTCTCCAAGACCCCCTTCTGATGATCTAGACACCGCTTGGATCCCACCTCAGTCTGAGAGTGAGACACACCACGCCCACAAGACATGGCTAGGGAAAAGGAAGGTTCCGGAAAGCCTTAGAGTTAAGGAGGTAGATGTAGAAGAGGAGGATGATGACGAGGCAGTCATCATGGATGTTAGCCCCGCCCCAGTGGTGACCGACATTACCCCATACCAAATTGCTGTGAGGGAAGTGGCACGGATACCACCAACACAGATACCACCAAAACCACCTCCAGCTGCCATATTTACAAAGTCCAGGCAGCGACCTACATCTACCACAACTACCTCAGTAGAAGTAGGTACTACAGAGAGTCAAACGTCACACCCACCTACCAGTTCGTCCGACATTGCAAGTGGCCCAGCAGCATCAGAAAGTTGACCTCCCCAGTTTGGGACTCCTTTTAGGTTAGCCAGAAGGAGGTGAACTTTGCTATATGCTCCATTTGTGGAGTAGGTGTTAGTCGGGGTAAGCTTGGTGCAAACTATGTTACCGGAGGCCAAACAACCCATCTGAGAAAACACCACTTGATCCATTGGGGGGTGCACCTTAGCGACCAAAAAACTGCAAGTGTTGTTGGTGTAGGGGATGAAGATCTGATCACAGTGGAAGGTGAAAAAGAGGGAGACATTTTCTCTGGTACACAAAGCAGCCCTGTCCCCAGCAGTGCAGTGGTACCACCCACATCATCATCAGCAAATTCGCATTGGCACAAGAGTCAGGTCGAGATACCAAGGGGTCCAAGGCAAGAGAGAACCACAATGAAAAAATATGCATTGAGCCTCACAATATCTGGTCTCAAGTCACCTGCATCAGTGGTACCAGAAAAGAAAAAAATCCAGGCTAACATTCTCAGCATGTTTAGGCCGGAGGGGCAGTACAAATGCAACCACCCAACGGCACATTTGTTCAACGCGAAGCTGGCTAAAATCTTAGCGCTGGGCCTCCTCCCTTTTTCTTTTATGGAAGGGTTGAGTTTTCTTGAATTTGTGGCAGCCTCTGCCCGAAATGGAAGGTTCCCAGCCAGTCCTATTTCCCCAGAGTTGCTGTTCCAGCACTACATCATGAAGTGCTGGAATTGCTTGGACAAGCTTTGCAGCGGAGTGCTGTTCACACTATTCACCTGACGACAAACATTTGGACCAGTTGCCAAGCCACTGATTACATGTGCATCACTGCACACTGGATCCCTTTTGTGGGGGTTAGAGAAAAGATATCTGCAGGTGTTGACACTGCTGACATTTTAAATGGCACTCGGAAGCATGTTACAGTAGCCTTGTTCGCCATGGAGAAATCCCATACTGCAGCAAACATTGAGGAAGTCTTTAACACTAAGGTCATTGAATGGCTGCGACCAAAAGGGCTTAACATTGGTTTTGTTGCCACGGACAATGACAGTAATCTAGTTAAGGCCATGGTCGATGGTGGCTATTTCAGGGTCCTGTGTTTGGCGCACTGCATTAACATCATTGTTCAAGACTTTCTGAAAAAAGAAGACTGAGTCAGCAACTTGCTGGCCACCTGCAGAAGAATCTGCACACATTTCAGCCATTCTTTTAAAGCCCGGAAGCAGCCGAGGATCATTCAATGTGATAATAGAATGCCAGTTAAAGCACTCATCCAGGAGGTGCCAACACGCTGGAACTCAACTTATTACATGCTTGAACATCTGTTTGAGCAGTACAGACCAATCAATTAATATGTCATGCAAAGAGGGGATGCAACTGTGAAAGGCATGATCATTGAGATGGACCAATGGTGCCTAGTTAAATGCCTGACAGAGATGCTGCTTCCTTTTGAGGTCTTCACACGTGAAGTCAGCAAAGAGGACTGTTTTATGTGCCACGCTATCCCATTGTTGCACATGCTACAGGAACAGCTAAAGGAGGTGTTGGCAACGTAAGTGGGTGTGGAAAAAAAAAAAGAAGCATATGAGTTGGTGGAGAGCTTAATCCTTCGCTTATCCTAAAATACAAGGGTGCAAAGAGACATTGTGTCATCCAACCATTACATTTGTGCAACAATTCTTGATCCACGGTACAAACCATTATTGGACACTATCATTCATTTTTAAAATGGGGATGTTGCCAACTACAAAACTTGGATAGCTTTGCAAGCCAGTCAGCTAGAAAAAGAACGCCGGGAATTATAGGCCTGCTCCTCCAGGGCACAACAAGTACTGCAGGGCAGCCTTCAAGTTCAACTTCAGAGCCTAAGGGCAGTGTGGTTGGCTCACAGCAGCCAAAACCACCAACAACATCAAGAACAACATCAACAACAACGAACAGGAGCATCAGCCCCAAATCGGCAAAGGAATGATTTCTACTGGCAGGGCTTAAGTCCAGTGCTGAGGCAAAGGCAAAAATGACAGAGCAAAGCGGAACACCCATGAGCATTCAGCGGATGGTCCAGGTCTATCTGGATGACCCAACAGAGGTCTACTTTGATCAAAACTCATTGCTGTATTGGTATGGGAAAACTATCTGGCTTGTCCCATAGCAAGTGTCTCTGCTGAACTTGTTCTCAGTGCTGCTGGTGCCATTCTGACAGTGAGAAGGACCAGACTCTTACCCCAAAACATGGAGAGGTTAACCATGATCAAAATTAATCAGCACTTTTTACCACCGGATAACACCATACCTGAAGTACCACAGCAGAAAGAAGATGACCGCGACTCAGGTCATGACAACTAGGCTTTCAAGTTACTTTCTTTCTTTCTTTGACACCCAAAAAAAACTTCAAAAAAAGAAATAGCTAAGCACCATTATTTACTTTGTAATTTGTGTGCGTCACTGTATTTCTGGTTCACAAATCCATCCCCACCGTCTTACTCTTTGATTGCCAGATTGGAGTTGCAACTGTGTGCAGTCACTGAAGAAGGAAGTCCACTCCTGACTCGCCCTAAAGCCATTTCCATCAAGCTAGACATTGGATGGAGAATACAAACAAATGAGTGTCCACCTGAACCGTGGGCCCTGACTATCTATCCTTTCCTAGCCTAGAGGGACTGCCCCAGAATAACAGGTAAATGATGGCATGCATTGCACGCTGAGTGATTGTTGTTTGTTGTGAATGATGTCTACTATTCTACACACAAAAAAGTGACTCAAGTCAATCTTTCCATTCTTGTTGTTCAATAACAAAATTGTACTACTCAGGCCGATCCATTGCATTTTGAGTCTGGACAAGTCTGGACTCACTAATGACACTGTTGGTACGGAGTTGAACACCATACTTATAGTCAGAGTCAGAAGGATCAGAGATGATTGATGGAATACTCAGGGCATGAGCGTGACTACTTCGAGAAATGCCACCAGAAGAAGATGGAAGTTTTCAAATTCACTGAAACCAACCGATTTGGATGATGATGACTTTGAAGTGGCCTAAAGGTAAACAACAACACCAGACCTACATGTCTGTGTAGGAGTGTTGGGGAGTGTGGTGTGACTGACAGCGGTGCATTGATTTTTTACTTCATTTGGAAAATGCTATGTTGCTCTGTATGTGTGTGTTCAGTGCTGTCTGTCTCAATTTCGAAGCTAAGTTGAGGTTGGGTGGGGGGGCCTGTTGTTGGAGGTAACAGCCGGAAACAGATATGATTTAGCCATGCTGCCTCTGAAAGTCTTCTTGTTGCACTCCTTATGCAGTTTAACTTAACTCCTTGATTTTTCAATATCCGTTTTGTTTTTCCATCTACAGACCCTTTACCCTGCGTTATACTGGAAAAACAACTCACACTTACTTTACCAAACCACATCCGCCAGGCACCCAAGATTGACAGACGGACAGTCCAAGAGGAATGCGGAGATGCAACTTCCAGTTTGGCAATACAGTATCATTTTTTTCTCTTCAATCATTATGACTGTGTGTGTTGTTTATGTTTGCTTATTTGACTCCTACAGATATTTTAATTTTATTTGCTATCTTTCAAAGCCCGGTACAACAGAGCATAATGTATGTTACTTCGGTCTCTCTGGGGGCAGACAGACAATTGCATAATTAATATACTGCCCTGAACTAGTCTTGTACTACTCATCAGCATGCATGCATTTTCTTTTACTCCCATTACAGATTTATGATGATCGGCTGCCAAGATGAATGTGTTGTCCATGTGTAGTGTTTGTCTTTGTCAAACCTTTCCCTCAAATACCCCCTTCCCAACCATTCATCAAACCCCTAACCCTCTTCCCCCGGGCTGTGTTATTTATTAAGATGTGACTTAACAATTTACACCAATAATTGATTACACAGTTGGTGGGGCAGATGTGGTGAAAGCAAAACTAACTCAGTGCAGGGTGAGGAGGATCTTATTCCTAAGCTCATATAGCCCACACTGGCAATATATTATATTATCCATCCGCGCACAGTGTATGATTTTCTATTCAGATGAACATCTCATTGCCAGCATCATCATTCAGGCACTGCATTAATTTGCATCTAAGGTTAAGCTTCTTCACTTCGTACAGTTCGTAGTAGCTCAACATTGTTCTGATTAATTCCATTTTTCATTGCTTATCATACTCTAGTCTCTGGTGACTGTCATCAAGCTTGCATATAATAACGGCATTAACCTAGTTTTTTTAATTTCAATTTCTTAACTTCCTTTTCGATGAATAGACCCCACTCTCCGAGTCCTTATCCTAAAGTTCTAGTTCGCATAGGAGAAAGTGGGACCTTGCTTCAGTTCTCATTAGTTTGCCTTCAATATCAAAAGAAACACTAGCAATGCATGCTGCTGCTACTACTACCACCACCATGGTACCTTGAGAAACCATGCAACCCTCGCTTCATCTAATCAGGTAATAGAAGTGAACTGTGGTTGATTGATTCATTGTTGAACGTCAATCATTCTATACAATGGAAATTCACCCCGCCCCTTCCGAGTCCTTAGGGGTTAATAATAATATATGGTAGCACAGTAGACTGCAGTGACTAGAAGTAGAGAGTAGTAGGACAAGGGAGGGTACTGCATCACTATTTTGCTTAAACTATCAGCAGGTTTTCAAAACTGGCTGCGGCAAAGGCAACAGTGCGAGGTAAAACAATAACCCCACAATTTTTTTTAAATCATTCATAATCATAAAATGTAAAAGTATGAAAAGTTTATTCCCTGAAGAAATCTAAACCAAACCCACAACTGGCACACCCCTCTCCCCAACCCCAACCAATGTCCAAGAGTAAAATGTCTATAAATAAAGAAAAAAACAACAATCCCCCAACTGCCACCCACCCATCCAAAAACAGATTAAAAAAAGGGGCTGAAGAGGGCACTAACTGCAGGTTAGGAGCTTCTTCAGGTGCCTGTCCATCCGTTCCTGCCTGGCTTCAATATTCGCCAGCCTTAGCATGATGCAGCGCTCAAATCGGCGGAAATAAGGGGGAGCAGCAGTGATGGTGGAATGGTGGCGGGTGCCCATGGGACCACGGCGACGGTGTGGTTGTTGTGGCCTGGCTGGGGCCCTGGGCATCTACAGCAGCTTCTGCCTCCTCATCCTCCAAGGCCACCAGCCATCTATACTCTGCCCTGATGGCCTCCAGTTTCCGCTGCCGGGTCCCGGCTGCAATCTCCTGCCTGCTAAGTGTTTTGGGATCAGCAGCAAGAGTAGCTACATATCAAGAAAGAAAAAATACAAATTGTAAACAATGCTCTTAGCGTAGAACATTATGCCATTGGTATGGAGGGAGAGAGGTGATTTATGATGGGTGGGTAGGAAGGATACATAATGTTGCACTTGAAAACTACTGTGAGTCCAGGGAGGAGTCTGAAATAACACCTCCTCAACCCTTTAATTCAAAAAAACCTTGAAAAACCATTTCAGGCAAGTAAAGGTGAGAAGAACACCACTACAGAGGAGCACCCTAGTCCCTTATTCTACTTCCAAAGGATTTTTCCATTCATCATTACATTGTTCTTCTATTATTTTATTTTTTGTTCCTCACCCTTGGCTTTGCTACTCACCACCATTTAAGTTTTACATTCTCTCAATCCACTATTCACCATTGAAACTACCCATCCATCCATATAGCCATCAATCCAAACATGGATCTCTGTCTCACTCTAGTCTCAAGTACAAACGTTTCAGCAACATACATTTGTCATTTACCCACCCATGCGTCCTTAAGTTTATTTCAATCAAAAGAAACCACCACAGGATTCCAATCACCTACCCAGGCAGGCATCCTTTCACACATATACTTTTACCCACCCGGGTAAGCTTCCTACCCGTTTACCTTTCTTCCATTTTTCACCCACCCATGCATCCTAGCTATCAGCCACCTATAGTATTTATACATCTGGCACTTTCACCCATGCATCCTTCTCTTTCAGTCATATATATTACATTTCACCATTCCTTTCCCATTCAATCCTTCCCTTTTCCATCAACCCATAGTTAAAGGTCTTGTTCATGAAACGTTGTCTGCTGATTTGAAGATAAGAGCAGCCATTGGTTACTCAGCTCAACTCCTGCTGTGTTAACCTGTTGTTCACAAGTCAACAACACTACACCTTTACAGTGAATTTATAATTTATTGTCACTAAGCAAGCAATATGACTTACCACCACCCGCCACTACGGCTGGCTCACCCCCTTCCACTGCCGCATCTGCAGACTGGCTGACGCCGTCACTGCTGACCCCGGCACAGGTGGTCGGTGCAGCTAGAAAAAAAAGATTACACATTTTTTAGATGCCAGATACGCCTCTCCCTATTAATCGTTTTATAGCAAAATAAAAATACACCACACACATCATTCACTACAATTTGGATACATTACAGACAGTATCTTCTATCAAAAATATCAGGTTGGGCAGTTTGTTGGTGGCAATTTTTAAAAAAGCCTCAAGTCAAGAGACCAGCTGTTAAGAAGTGGCTACAGCTATTGATTGATGAATCTGATGTTTTGAGAAAAAATAGCATAGGGCCTTGGTTGGCAAATGCAATGGGGCCATTCTCCTCGTACTTCCTTCCAGTCATGGTGCACAGTCATCAGTTCACCATCTGCTGCTAATAGTACTAGGCCTAGCTAATAAGAAGACACAACTTTGGAGTGTCCAGCGTGATCATGGCCACTCTCTTGTTTTAGTGATTGAGCCTTCTCATCTCAACATACATGCGTGGAATACCTTACTTGGGCAATGGGCATGCAATCTGCATGGCAGAGGAGTAGTAGTAGTAGTAGTAGTAGTAGTAGAAGTAGTATGTGACCAATGGGTTGTCTGAGTTTTAGAGTACCACCACTCGGCCGTCCACAAAAGGGGAGAGGAAAAGCTGACTGAAAAAGCAGAAGAAAGGAAGCTGCAGACAGACTAGTAACTACAGACAAGAGACAGTTTGACGTAAAGTACAGAAACTTGAAATATAGAAAATAAGTAAATAGGATAATGCAGGAATAACAAGAATTTAGAAATGGATAGATCAAAGAGGATTTGGAAAAAAATATAAAACAGGTAGACGCCACATTATTCAAAAAGGAGCGGAAAAGTTAAGGGAATAAATATATTAATGTTAACACCAGGAGGACTTACTGGGGCCAGCAGAGCCATCGGCCGAGGAACTCTGGGAGGCACCTCCAGCTCCCAGACCCTTACCCGCCTCAGCCCTCTTCTTGCCCCTGGATGCTGCTGTAAAACATAAAGACAAAAAAAGAATAGTGGTAAATAAATATCTCCCCAAAATATTTTTTTGACAGGCAAAGGAAATCGCAATAACATTGAACTTTTCTAAATCAGATCAACTGGTAGTAGTATATCGCAGACCGTCCTATCCTATTCCAAATTTCCAAAACCTACCTACCAAGCCCTATTCCAAATTTTGTAAACTACATTTTGGTATTACTAATAAGAAATTGCAACAAATTATCTTTGCTTCTTCCCTTTGACGGGCCAATTCACTAATCACTAAGGGCCTTATTAATGATTACAACGATGTCGGGTGAACGCCGTTGCGGTTCTCGAACCGCCTGACATTAGGTCGGTGGCGCAGTCACGATGACCACACTAGTCTATCATGAATCGATGCGATAGCCCATGGCCATAGGGCGGTCGCAAACCTCCATTTGTCAATGGAAGCTTGTGTGGCAGGCGAAAAAGGCCCACAGCACAAGCTTTCATTGAAAAATGGATGTTGTTGTTCACAAACATCCCTTCACCGTCCATGTGGCATGCACCATGCCGTTACAAAATTACAAATAACTAATTACAGAACTTCTTAAATAATCATCACTAATCACATCAGCCCAAGTGAGCGCCAACAAGTACAATTCGATAACTAAGTTAGGTAGCGACAAGTAAGCTAAGCACCTGTCTAGAATAACAAACTATTACACAATATTTGAAAACTTAACTTACCTGCATGTGAGCAGCATGCTTGCTATTATTTGGGAAAAAATATTAGGTCTAGAATAGCAAACACACAAGTAATAATAAAAATTTGTAATTTTAATAATTACTTAGCTACTCACCTAGCCCCGCGACCTCAACTCCTAGCAGGTCCAGCAGGTCCTGCTCTCGGTCCAGGATGTCGTAAAAGCAGTGTGCCAACTGCTGATGGGTGCGCCAGACCCCAGAGCAGCGGTAAACTGCCCGGCGCACCCTCGCCCAGCTCTGCTGATGCTCCCCCATCCTGTGCCCAGACCCAGGCCTGCCGCCTGCTGCCAAGGTGAAGGGGAGGTAGTGCTGGATATAAAAAACCAGCGCTGCCACCTCCACCTTGGAAAACAGGGCACAGGGCTGCAGCCCTGCCTGGTGCGGCCTTCCGCAAGGAAGGCGGCTGCTACTTGCATGCCTTGATGCGCCCTTATCTGCCATGGGGCTGGGGGAAAGAGAGAAAAAAAGAAATGTGGAAAAAGAAGAAAGGAGGGTAATAAGGAAGTAGGAAAGCTAAAACATAAAAGTACAAAACTCACTAAAACACACACAATATAGTAGAAAAAACCCACAAATACACACTTAGAAAGACAAAGGGTAAGATAATAAATAAAAAAAGATTGGAAAAAAAGTTTTAGAAAGCAAGGATTGCAAAGATAGAAAAGTAGGCCCCAGCACTATAAACAGGGTAAGAAACAAGATGGCCACGTCCATGTGAAACCGCGTAGTGCAGTTTGCATGATATTTTTACCCGGACACGCAATCCGCATAGACGAACGGTGGAAATGTCATGCAAACTGGTGGGACAAGCAACTCCGCCCACTCGTGGAACTCCGCGTAGTGCAACAGAGGTTTTTTGCCACTTCGCAGAGTTCCGCATCGCGCCGCTACGCGAACTCCACCCAGGCTTACCCTAGAGGCCGTTACAAAAGCACGCATCCCAAATGCAAAAGCATTAAATCCACGATGGATTCAATGGGCTAACACAGATGTAGGTTAGAGATTTGACTCTAGATTGTAAACACAAACATTTCTGCAGTTCCGCTCACATAGTGATTACTGCTACAGTTTCATTACTGAAGCACCGCTATTGGTGGTCAGGTCTATCAAAATAGACCAAGGACTTTGTACTTAAATGCGACATCTGCAAGCAGATGAAAGGCTCCATCGTACCATGTCCAGCACAAACACCTCTACTGATCTCAGGCAAGCCTTTGGCTTGTGTTTATTTAGACCACTGTGGCCCCTTACAATCAGATGGGGCTTACAAGTACATCTTTGTGGCAGTGGATTCATGCTCCAGATTCTTGTGGGTTTGGTCCAAGCGCTTGGCTAACGCTCGAACTGTTATAAAGGATTTGCAAGTCTTTATCGGGACATAAGCAATTGGCACACTACATTCTGACCAGGGTCCAGCGATTAGCTCTCAGGCTTACAAAGAAGGAAGTTTGGGTGTGGCCTTGCTGTACTCCTTCTCCTACCACCCCAAGGGAAATTTGGTCATTGAGAGGAAGAACCATGACTTAAAGCATTCCTTAACAGCTAGGGTACTAAGCTCGGGTGGCGGTTGGGTCAATCACCCATATGGGGTCCAGAGGGCACTTAACAACATGCCAAGAAAAACCCTAGGGGGTTGTACACCTTATGAACTCCTGTTTGGGGTGGAAATGTGGGTACTAGACCTCGAAAGTATCAGCACAGTGGTGGCTGAAACACGATTTGACATCAATGAACGTGTCATCCAAAACCACAAAAAAGAGACCAGGAAATGAGCCTTCTCTGACTCCCCTTCAAATATCTAAACTCACAAAAAAGAGAGAAGGACTAATAAAAGGGCCAGGGACGTTAACCCAAATTCTGTTGAAAATGTTCTGTTCCTGCCCTATCCACTGTGTGGAAATAGCCAAATAAGGAGAAACAAAACAGAGGGAAAATCAAATGATTTTTTAGTACTGCCCTCACCCACTATGCAGTGGCATGCTTCATCATAGGGCCGCTGCAGACGTCCATGCGCAGACCAACGCACTGGATGGAGCGCTGTGTTTTTTTAGGGTGAGGGAGAAAAGGAAAGGAAAGTTTATGAAAGGGAAGAGTATTCCCTAAGGAAGGGATCTCTAGTGCAGAAAGACAGAAGAGTAAAACTGTCTCGGGAGATACCTTTGCAATACCTTTATTCTTGGTTCCCCTTGACAGGATTAAAAATAATGCGATCTGGGGATATGAAGGAGGGGTAACTGCCCCTAAATCCCCACTGCAAGTACCAACATGTTTCAGCCTTCTGATTTTGCCCGCATGGGTCAAAGGCCTTCTTCAGGGTGTAGATCCCTTGAATAATATGGTCCCAACCAAAATTTGATCTTTCTCTATAAAAGTAATTTTTGTAAAAGTTACAGTGCACCTTCTGCTTTATCTGTAACAAATTTGTTTTCTGTAAAGGAGACAAAACACAAAAGTCATGTTCTCTCCATTTCCAAAAAGCACCATCATATATTTTCAGTTTTCCCATCTTAAATGCACCTCTGTGTTGTACCCCATATCTAACCCATAAAAACATACGAGTAGTCATGCCATTACATGTGCTAGGACACCTGTGAGGTTTTCGGACACTACAATCCCAAGCCCATTTACAGATTTTTTTCGGCCAAGTGTTCCCGTTTTCTTTAAAAAAGACAAAAATTAAAGCGTGTGATGCCAAAATTCTTACCAGAGTTTATAAGTAATTCTCTAAACCCGGGACTGTCGTGGGAACGCCGCCTTATTGTCACACTCTATGTAAGGAAGCACAAATTCAGTTTTTATATTGGATCCAAATGTAATTTAGCAGTAATTCCCAATTCGGATCTTATTTATTCAGTAGAGTGACCCCATTCCTCTTTATCCTGAATATCACGTGAAATTGTTTTCTAGTCATCCTAGTAGTTCTATTTGCGTATGCTTAATTGACAATAAATTCAGAAATTCAGAAGGTCCTGCCACGACCCCTCTGTCATTTAAAGCCTGAAGGTGGTATAATGTCATTAGTATAATGTCATTAGTATCAAAGGGAGACTTCCTTTTCCTATACTCTCCCCTATTTGGCCCCCACCGCTAAGGGATATAATGCGGTACACCCATTGTTCCCAGCTTACTTCGTCAAAGAACGGCGTTCGTCTATTATCCCCATCTCGGGTCCTCTGACGATGCCTCGTTCTTGCTGGGACCTCCTTTTGATCTGTTTCCCCTCAGTCTCGTGACCGTCTGGTTCCCGCTATTACACCAGTAAACAACTAGACCCCCGTAGTGTGTGCGAAGCTTCCGCCAAATGCGGCGGCCATATTGGAATTCCAGCATTATTTGTGCTTCATGGGCTAAGAATACACACCTTGTTCCAGATGTCTTGAGTTCTAGCAGCCATATTGGAAACCCTGCGTTACCTATTTCCTAAGGGTGTAATCATTCTGTACACGAAAGATAACTTTTAAATTAAAAGTCAGTTTAGAGTTTAACAAGAGATTTATTTTTCGATGTGCTATTACCATCCTTGCCCCTTGATTATGCCCAGGGAATTTTAGATTGTATTTAATCTCACAATTATCCTTAATGATTCCTTCTCCCCTAGTATGATGGGGAGCTAGTTTCAATTGGTTATACACTACGGATGATTGTTATTTACGCCTGGATTATCAATTCCTCTTGTGGTGTATGTTTTCTCTACCTTATGATTTATATCAAGGATTTAGAATCATTCAGACCTCTCTCTCTCTCTTGACTTAGGTGTTCATTATACCATATAATTGGTACCAAGGGTTAGTATCATTTAGACCTTGACTGCTGCTATTTAGTCTATTCACCCATCTCTGTTCTCTTAGGAAAAAAACATTTGTAGGGTCAGTGATTGTTGACAGAATGTATGGTCTGTCAATCACCGTCCATTCAAGATTTTTTTCTGTGTGACCCGTTTCTTTATAGAGGGTCGTGAGTTTAGTGTTGGACCTACCACACCGTATGTTGCTCATATGTTCCAGTATGCGAACCTTCACACGGCGGGTAGTCATGCCCACATATTGTAGGCCACAGGGGCATCTCAATAGATAAATAACATTTTCTGAATTACACGTGGTGTGCTTCCTCAGTTCCCATGGCTCCCGTAGACCAATGACTACACTTTTCCCATTCATCGTGAGTAGACATGCTTTACAGTAGTCGCATGCATAATGACCAGTAACAGGGGGTAAGTTCCAAGGGTTCTCCCTCATTGTTTCTACAGGTCTTGGGGTCCTAGGTCTTGTATGGACCACCATATCTTTAATGCTTGCACTTTTCTTGAAAGAAAAAAAGAGGTGCTAGCTGGTTAAGTCCGTTCGCATTGAGTATACACCAGTTCTTTAGTATGACCTTTTTCATATGGTTAGATGTCGTATTATATAGTGACACATATACTCCTGTCCTCCTTCTCTCTTTGATGTGTTTCTAGTAGAGCCTCCCTGTTGTTGCTCTTGGCACGTTTGTGCGCTCTCTTGATTACTTGTTCCGGATAGTCCCGTTCTCGGAGTCTCATGCTCAGTAGTTTTGCCTCTCTATTGTACTCCGTCAGTATTGCGCAATTTCTGCATTAATGCAGAAATTGTCCATATGGGAGGTTCTCCCTTAAAAAGCGTGGGTGGAAGCTCTTAAATGACAGTAGATTGTTCCTATCAGTTGGTTTAAGGAACACACTACTCACTAAGCCACCATTCTCCGCCTTGATGTTCAGGTCCAGGAATGAAAGAGAGTCAGTTGTCATTGTTCCTGTAAAAAACAGATAAGGGTTTTTCTCATTTAGCCATACCAGAAATTCCTCTGCTGTTGAATTCTTCCCCTTCCATATTATCATCACATCATCTATATATCTTCTCCAAACTCTTATTTGGTCGAAGAAAGGGATGTTCCGTGAGAGGATATTTTCACCCTCAAAGTGTGAGACATAGAGACAAACTAGGCTTGGGGAAAAAGAACTCCCCATGGATGACCCATGGACTTGTAGATAAAATATATCTCCATATTGAAAAAAGTTCGTAGTGAGGGCTAGTTCCATCAAGCATAGAATGAAAGCTCTGGGTGTCTGGTAGTTCCAATCCTTTGAAAACAGTATGTTCTCAATCACCCTCAGGGTCTCTCTCTGGGGGATGTTTGTATACAATGACTCGATATCGAGTCCAATCAGCATTTCATTGTTAGGGTCAAATTCTAGGTCTTTAATGAGGTTAAGTACCTCCCGAGTATCCTTTAAATACGCCAGCATTTTCTGCACTCTGGGGCGGAGATAGAAGTCACAAAATTTGGATAGAGGTTCAATTACTGAGTTGATCCCTGAAACTATAGGGCACACTGGGGGGGGACGAGTTGGTTTATGTACCTTTGGTAAGGTGTAAAAGTATGGTACCGTGGGATGTTGATTGCATAGAAACATGTTGATTGCATAGAAACATAGCCTCCTTCTGGCTAATCCAGCCATGTGAGACAGCCTCTTCTACGTGGGTACTAATTTCCCTCATTATATCATCCGTGGGATCATTTTCAAGAATGGTGTAGTTTCTTCTGTCACTCAAGAGACGCAGACATTCGTTGTTATAGGCTTCTTTTCCTTGAATAACAATTGCCCCACCTTTGTCCGTGGATTTTATTACTATTGTCGGTTCCTCTCTCAGTTCTTCCAGGGCTTTGCTCTCTGGAGTACTAAGGCTGAAAAAACACCTGTTTCTGTTAGTCGCTTCCGACTGTTCTATCTCTCTCAAGATAGCTTGCTCCAAAACACCCACTTCTGGGGGTAGTTGTCCTAGTGTTGGGACAAAGGTTGACTTGCTCCTAAACTGTGTGTCTCTGTCCTCATTAGTGGTTCCTTCTTTTTCTTCAAAAATCACCCTGAGGTGTACATTCCGGAAGAAACCAGCCAATTCACATTTCAATTTAATAGTATCGACCTGGTTCGTAGGTATAAAACCTAGTCCTTTTGTTAATACTTTTTCTTGTGCAGCTGTGAGTTCAACCCCACTCAAGTTCATAATGAGATTTGATCCCTGCTGCTGCCGGGTTCTCTGTCTCGTGACATGCTGCATGTCACCCGCTGATTGATATCCTCCCACTGGACCTTCTACTGAATAAATAAGATCCGAATTGGGAATTACTGCTAACTTACATTTGGATCCAATATAAAAACTGAATTTGTGCTTCCTTACATAGAGTGTGACAGTAAGGTGGCGTTCCCACGACCGTCCCGGGTTTAGAGAATCACTTGTAAACTCGGGTAAGAATTTTGGCATCACACGCTTTAATTTTTGTTTTTTTTTAAAGAAAACGGGAACACTTGGCTGAAAAAATCTGTAAATGGGCTTGGGATTGTAGTGTCCAAAAACCTCACAGGTGTCCTAGCACATGTAATAGCATGACTACTCGTATGTTTTTATGGGTTAGATATGGGGTACAACACAGAGGTGCATTTAAGATGGGAAAACTGAAAATATATGATGGTGTTTTTTGAAAATGGATCGAACATAATTTTTGTGTTTTGTCTCCTTTACAGAAAACAAATTTGTTACAGATAAAGTAGAAGGTGCGCTTTACCTTTTACAAAAATTGCTTTTATAGAGAAAGATCACATTTTGGTCGGGACCATACTATTCAAGGGATCTACACCCTGAAGAAGGCCTTTGACCCATGAGGGCAAAATCAGAAGGCTGAAACATGTTGGTACTTGCAGTGGGGATTTAGGGGCAGTTACCCCTCCTTCATATCCCCAGAACGCATTATTTTTAATCCTGTCAAGGGGAACCAAGAATAAAGGCATTGCAAAGGTATCTCCATAGACAGTTTTACTCTTCTGTCTTTCTGCACTAGAGATCCCTTCTTTAGGGACTACTCTTCCCTTTCACAAACTTTCCTTTCCTTTTCTCCTTCACCCTAAAAAAACACAGCGCTCCATCCAGTGCGTTGGCCTGCGCCTGGACGTCTGCAGCGGCCCTATGATGAAGCATGCCACTGCATAGTGGGTGAGGGCAGTACTAAAAAATCTTTAGAGTTTCCCTTTGTTTTGTTTCTCCTTAGTTGACTATTTCCACACAGTGGATAGGGCAGGAACAGAAATTTTTCAACAGAATTTGGGTTAACGTCCCTGGCCCTTTTATTAGTCCTTCTCTCTTTTTTGTGAGTTTAGATATTTGAAGTGGAGTCAGAGATGGCTCATTCCCTAGTCTCTTTTTTGTGGTTTTGGATGTACGTACGGCCGCTGAGCTGAAGGAACAACATAGGGAATTGCCCTATAGCCTCCTAGCTAGAACAACTAGCATTAGTAATTTACTTAGTTTTTAGCTATCAAATGGAGGAGCAGGGTCTTGCCTATGGGGATGAGGCAGCAGCTAGGATCTTAGCAGGACCTTCCCTGTTGGGGGAGGCCACACTTACACAAGCATTAACACAGGTGAAAGGTTGGGACTCTCTCACTGAGCTGAAAAGGACACAAGTCAAAACCATTTTACATGGGGCCATTTTGACAGAGTATTTAAGAGCTAACGCGGCCTCACGAGGACTGTTGGTAATCAATGAACCACTCATCTTCGGACTGGTCATTGATTGCCTGGAGATGCACTAGAGATTGGCTCATTCTTATAATTGATACTGCCAAAAGAATATCGGATAACCTCCTCATACAAATCCAAACAAGTGAAAACAACTTGAAGACACAGATTCAAATCTCGGTCTTCAAAAAGAAACTTGATGAGACCAATAAAGTGGTCAACGAGTACAAAGATTACTTAGTGAATTCAAAAGTGAATAAACTTCAGAAAGATCTGAAGAAATTCTCAAAAGAGAAGGTCTACCCCTATGTGAGTGACGAATATGTCAAAGGTAAAGAGAATCAGAATACACAGAAAACTGCCTCTAACAGACACATTACAGAAACATCAAGCTCAGGTAGTGAGAGCAGTGATTATGATTACAGACCTAGGTACAGGGGCAAAGGACGTGCGATGGGACATACACGCCCATATCAACAAGGACATCAAGGGGGATTTGGATGGCCACCAATGTACCCAGCCATGGAACCTCTACACTACTATCCCAACCAGTATCCTCCTTTTTTAAGGAGAGGCAGAGGGAGAGGGAGAGGCAAACAGAAGAGTCAGAAGGTCCAGTGGGAGGATATCAATCAGCGGGTGACACGCAGCATGTTACGAGACATAGAACCAGGTATCAGCAGGGATCAAATCTCATTATGAACTTGAGTGGGGTTGAACTCACAGCTGCACAAGAAAAAGCATTAACAAAAGGCCTAGGTTTTGTACCTACGAACCAGGTAGATACTTTTAAATTGAAATGTGAATTGGCCGGTTTCTTCCAGAATGTACGCCTCAGGGTGTTTTTTTAAGGAAAAGAAGGAACCACTAATGAGGACGGAGACACACAGTTTAGGAGCAAGTCAACCTTTGTCCCAACACTAGGACAACTACCCCCAGAGGTGGGTGTTTTCGAACAAGCTGTCTTGAGAGAGATAGAACAGTCGGAAACGACTAACAGAAACAGGTGTTTTTTCAACCTTACTACTCCAGAGAGAAAAGCCCTGGAAGAACTGAGAGAGGACCCGACAATAGTAATAAAATCTGCAAACAAAGGCGGGGCAATTGTTATTCAAGGAAAAGAAGCCTATAACAACGAATGTCTGCGTCTCTTGAGTGACAGAAGAAACTACACCATTCTTGAAAATGATCACACTAATGATTTAATGAGGGAAATTAGTACCCACGTAGAAAAGGCTGTCTCACATGGCTGGATTAGCCAGAAGGAGACTATGTTTCTATGCAATCAACATCCCACGGAACCTTACTTTTACACCTTACCAAAAGTACATAAACCAACTCGTCCCCCCCAGGGTGCCCTATAGTTTCAGGGATCAACTCAGTACTTGAACCTCTAGCCAAATTTTGTGACTTCTATCTCCGCCCCATAGAGCAGAAAATGCAGGCGTATTTAAAGGATACTCGGGAGGTACTTAACCTCATTAAAGACATAGAATTTGACCCTAACAATGAAATGCTGACTGGACTCGATATCGAGTCATTGTATACAAACATCCCCCAGAGAGAGACCCTGAGGGTGATTGAGAACATACTGTTTTCAGAGGATTGGAACTACCAGACACCCAGAGCTTTCATTCTATGCTTGATGGAACTAGCCCTCACTAAGAACTTTTTTCAATATGGAGATACATTTTATCTACAAGTCCATGGGACATCCATGTGGAGTTCCTTTGCCCCAAGCCTAGCTTGTCTCTATGTCGCGCACGTTGAGGGTGAAAATATCCTCTCACGGAACAACTCTTTCTTCGACCAAATAAGAGTTAGGAGAAGATATATAGATGACGTGATGATAATCTGGAAGGGGAATAAGTCAACAACAGAGGAATTTCTGGTATGGCTAAATGAGAGAAACCCTTATCTGTTTTTTGCAGGAACAATGACAACTGACTCTCTCTCATTCCTGGACCTGAACATCAAGGTGGAGAATGGTGGCTTAGTGAGTAGTGTGTTCCATAAACCAACTGATAGGAACAATCTACTGTCATTTAAGAGCTTCCACCCACGCTCCTTAAGGGAGAACCTCCCATATGGACAATTTCTGCGTTTACGCAGAAATTGCTTGAAACTGAAGGAGTACAATAGAGAGGTAAAACTACTGAGCATGAGACTCCGAGAACGGGACTATCCCGAACAAGTAATCAAGAGAGCGCACAAACGTGCCAAGAGCAACAGCAGGGAGGCTCTACTAGAAACACATCAAAGAGAGAAGGAGGACAGGAGTATATGTGTCACTACATATAATACAGCATCTAACCATATGAAAAAGGTCATACAAAAGACCTGGCGTATACTCAATGCAAACGGACTTAACCAGCTACCACCTCTTTTTTCTTTCAAGAAAAGTGCAAGCATTAAAGATATGTTGGTCCATACAAGACCTAGGACCCCAAGACCTGTAGGAACAAGGAGGGAGAACCCTTGGAACTTACCCGTTGTTACTGGTCATTATGCATTCGGCTACTGTAAAGCATGTCCACTCACGATGAATGGGAAAAGTGTAGACATTGGTCTATGGGAGCCATGGGAACTGAGGAAGCACACCACGTGTAATTCAGAAAATGTTATTTATCTATTGAGATGCCCCTGTGGCCTACAATATGTGGGCATAACTACCCGCCGTGTGAAGGTTCGCATACTGGAACATATGAGCAACATACGGTGTGGTAGGTCCAACACTAAACTCACGACCCACTATAAAGAAATGGGTCACACAGAAAAAATCTTGAATGGACGGTGATTGACAGACCATACATCCCGTCAATAATCACTGACACTACAAATTTTCTTTTCCTAAGAGAACAGAGATGGGTGAATAGACTAAATAGCAGCAGTCAAGGTCTAAATTATTCTATCCCTTGGTACCAATTATATGGTATAATGAACACCTAAGTCAAGAGAGGTCTGAATGATTCTAAATCCTTGATATAAATCATAAGGTAGAGAAAACATACATGACAAGAGGAAATGAGAATCCAGGGGTAAATAACAATAATCTGTAGTGTATAAACCAATTGAAATTAGCTCCCCATGATACTAGGGGAGAAGGGATCATTAAGGATAATTGTGAGATTAAATACAATCTAAAATTCCCTGGGCATAATCAAGGGGCAAGGATGGTAGTAGATCATCGAAAAAGAAATCTCTTGTTAATCTCTAAACTGACTTTTAATTTAAAAGTTATCTTTCGAGTACAGAACGATTACACCCTTAGGAAATAGGTAATGCAGGGTTTCCAATATGGCTGCTATAAATCAAGACATCCGGAACAAGGTGTGTATTCTTAGCCCATGAAGCACAAATAATGAGGGAATTCCAATATGGCCGCCCCATTTGGCGGAAGCTTCGCACACACTATGGGGGTCTAGTTGTTTACCGGTGTAATAGACGGAACCGGAGGCGGTCACGAGACCGAGGGGAAACAGATCAAAAAGAAGTCCCAGCAAGAACGAGGCATCGTCGGAGGACCCGAGATGTGGAAAATAGAAGAAAGCCGTTCTTTGAGGAAGTAAGCTGGTAACAATGGGTGTGCCACGTTACATCCCTTAGCGGTGGGGGCCAAATAGGGGAGAGGATAGGAAAAGGAAGTTTCCCTTTGATACTAATGACATTATACCACCTTCAGGCTTTAAATGACAGAGGGGTCGTGGCAGGACCTTCTGAATTTCTGAATTTATTGTCAATTAAGCATACGCAAATAGAACTACTAGGATGACTAGAAAACAATTTCACGTGATATTCAGGATAAAGAGGAATGGGGTCACTCTACTGAATAAATAAGATCCAAATTGGGAATTACTGCTAAATTACATTTGGATCCAATATAAAAACTGAATTTGTGCTTCCTTACATAGAGTGTGACAATAAGGCGGCGTTTTTTAAAAGTAATCGGGAACACTTGGCCGAAAAAAATCTGTAAATGGGCTTGGGATTGTAGTGTCCGAAAACCTCACAGGTGTCCTAGCACATGTAATGGCATGACTACTCGTATGTTTTTATGGGTTAGATATGGGGTACAACAGGACTGACCCTAAATAGCCAGGTGTCGGCCGTAGTGGGTAGTTGTGTCGGTCTGATGCGGCAACTCCAGAAACTGGCGACCTTGCTGTCATTTCCTACCATGCAGACGGTCTTGACGGCATTAATATTATCTCACCTAGACTATGGCAACGCAGTCTACACTGGGCTCCCTGAGAAACTCTTGGGGAAACTCCAAGTGGTCATGAATGATGCTGCAAGGTTGATTTTTAAGCTGCCGCGCAGTACCCATGCCACCCCTCTGCTGCACCAGCTTCACTGGCTCCCCATTAAGCAACGGGTCAGTTTCAAGGGGCTGTGCATTGCGCATAAATCTCAGTACGGCGAAGCACCCAAGTACATCTAAGACCGTCTGAGGCCGTACGTGCCGGGACGTTGCCTTCGCTCGTCGGAGTCTAGCCTCCTGGCCTGCCCGCGCTTCAACAGAGTCACCCTTGGGGGCCGGGCATTCTCAGTCACCATCCCTCAGATCTGGAACAAGCTACTGGAGGGTTTGCGTAAGGAAGCCAGACTCCTCCCGTTCTGGAAGAGACTTAAGACGATGCTGTTTACTGAGGCCTTTGGAAAGGCCCAGGCCACTGCGTGCTGAGCTCAGCTGCGTGAAAGAATTCTGGTCTGTCTGATCTTTGCTACAGCGCTTAGAGACATTTGGTGATTAGCGCTTGTAGGAGAGTAGGATCTGCTTCACATGGGTACCCCCACTTTTTGCTGATGCTTCACTGTTTTTCGACTTTAGTCTGGCTGGGGCCCTGCTAATCAGAACCCCAGCCTAGCTGCTTCCTCTCTAAAATGGTTTCCATGTGCCTTAGGCACATCTCTGATTGGAATCTGGAGTGCCTTATAAGTCCCTAGTATATGGTATACTATGTACCCAGGGCATAGGTACCCCAGAGGCCTACCAGGGGCAGCAGCATGTATTGTGCCACCCCTGGAAGGCCATCCAAAATGACACCACAGGTCTGCTACTGCAGCCTGGGTAAGGTGGTGCATGCACCCCTTACTGTGATATAGGCTACCTATATCACTACATACATACACACATATAAACCTATAAGTCACTCCTATGGCAGGCCTTATCAATCCTGGAGGCAGAGTGCGTGGTTCCTATGTGAGAGGGTGCCCCTGCATGAGCCGGGCCCCTCTGCAGCGTTCGGAGACCCTTCTCTGATGCTGTTTGTAGTGCAGCCTGACCATATACTCTTAAGCGCATTATACCCTCGCGTTAAATGCTAACTTTGGGATGGCTGCACGGAAACATGTCGTGTTTGGTGTCAAACATCTTGGAATACTACCCCCGCCAGTTCTGGCGGCAAGGGTAGCATTCCACCCTTCTAGAGGGAGAGACATGTACACACCGGCCTTCCCGGTAACTTCTTTCCAAGCCCTGGCATCACAAAATGGATGCCGCTGCCACAGACACGAGTCTGGCCTCCTGCTGCTGACCGAAACTCCGGCAGGGGAGGCCTGGACAATAGGTTTCCTGTCCCAGGGAGGTGTAACCACCTCCCCAGACAGGATAGTGTGTATTGGGGCTGGGCGGGAGCACTCTCTGGTGCTTTGAAGTCCTGCACTGGGGGCACATTTGGTGTCCCTGTGCATACCCCAGTTCAAACCGGCTCAGGGGCTTCCAGCCCCTGCTCTGGCGCGAAACTGGACAAAGGGAAAGGGGTGTAACCACCCCTCTGCCCTGACCCTCCCATAGGTGGGTCCCCAGAGTATGTCCAACCCCCTAACTTGGTATAAGTATGGGACCCCAGTCCTTAGGACTTTAGATTTACCTGGACGAAACTCTGACACAGAATCCTGGACCTTCGACGCTCTACGTTAAGATTAGAGGACTGAAGAATCTCCCTTGGGGTCAAGGAGTGACTCCCTGCTTGGCAGGCACCAAAGAAGCAATTGTCCGGTCTGCATCGCTGAAGCTCCCGCCGGATGCCGAAGTCTATGCATCACCAGAGGTGGATTTCCAGACTTCCCGAGGCTGCCCTGAGACCCCAGCAAAGCTGAGGCCCGTAGCTGTCGTGGGTAATGTGGAACCGTGACCCCTGGACACCGATTGCATTTGCAAGTGCATCCTCTTCTGGGTCTCCCACGAAGTTGTGCTTTGGGCTCCGAGTAGCCCCAGCCTCCAGCACCGACTGCACTGAAGATCACTGGCCTCCACTCCACGAGTGTCCTGTGAGCCAGCTCCAAGTGCGTCCACTTGAGGCTCCTTTGCGGTTGCTAGTCCATTGGCTAGTATGCCCTAGCAAAGGCCAATCTTCTTCTGCTTGGGCTCCATGGTTGCTCCAGGCGTGTCCTGACTTACCTTTGCTGGGTGAGTCCCACAGACCTTGATGGTCTGCACCATCGTCCTTCTTCCCTTTCCACGAGACTTGCCGTTGCCAAGGCTTGTTGGGACCAATCCGGTCTCCGACACCCCTGCAATCGACAGACATTGTGGGACAGCTCGAATCCAGCTCCTGGTTGTCGTCGACGCCTCCTGGACCTCGTGGCTGAAGAGTCAAGACAACCATCAACCTACCTGAAGCACTCGACATCGGTGGGCATCTGCTCATCGCCTTCCTGGTCACTGGCTAGTGACCCAGACTCTGTCCCCTCTGCTTTCAGGTTCTTCAGATCTTCGATCCACCTTTGGATCCAACCGAACACTTTCAACTTGGCCGCCAGCAGCACTTTGCAGCAGATCGCCATTGAAAACGACGACGAAACCCGACTCCGAAAGACACCTATGCACCCGGCTCCCCTGGATGAGGTAACTCGAGTACTCCGGTGCTCCCATGGGTATTGACACTAGAACAGCCTAGTTCTAAAAGGGTTTTCTCCAAGTCCTCCTCTAAGTGTCCCTTTTCTTTAAACTTCCAACCTCGACTTTCCCCATAGAAGTCAACGGCGATTCGCGGCTGTGTTCTCACACTGCACGCGTCCCCCGTGGGTCCCCTGTGTCACTACCTTGGGTGGTTCCTTGTGGTCCAAGCACTTCTACAGGCTCTAGGCCCTGTGTCTAGCTCAGTCGTGGTTCTTATACCACTTTATTGGTATATGGTTTGGTACGCCCCTAGGGCTCAAACGTGTATTTGTGCTATTACTGTAGATAACTAACTTATAACTTATGTATTTCGAACTCTAGCCTCATAAAGAGACTAGAGGGGTGTGTTTAGCAATAAATACATATATTTTTAATATATACCTGGTGTGGTCCTCTTTCATTTGGTCACTCAAGAGATTATAGACTGGTAAAACAAGCTGCTTTACATTCCTTCAAGACTTAGCCTGAAGGTTGCTCTCCATAGCTACCACTAGGATAGCTTTCAATAAAGGTTGTCTTTAACCTATCTCCAATAAGGGGTTGTTTGGACTGGTGCAAGGTGCCCACTATAATTAGTGGACAGCATATACCAGGCCAACTTCTCACATTGGTGGCAGCTGTGGGATTCCAGCTTGCTATTGTTTTACCAGATAATCTCAATTGAATTGATCAACTGAAAACCACTAAGGGTACCTAAGGTACATATAAATCAAGCTTAGTATACAGTAAGTTCTACTGAACTTAGAGTTGTGTGTTAAGGGATAGCACACCCTTTCTACAACTCAAGAGAGTTTAGTAGGCCACACTAGAGTAGGTAGTGCATACACCACACCTCACTAGTAATGTCTTCAAAGCCAGGACCCAGTGAGTCCTTGCCAGAAGCCAGTGGGCTTCTTCCTCCAAGTATGATAAACTCCCATTCTTGGAATTGAGAGCATTATGCAATACTAGGAAGCTGAAGGCAGGCAAAAGTGCCAGCACCCAACACCTCAGGGAGGTGCTACTAGCTGATGATCTCAGCAGGCCCCTAGGGTCTGAAGGGGTAGGCAGAGAGGGTGGGGCAGAAGATGAGGAAGGGGTCAGGGGTGAAGAAACCCAGGCCCCCCTCTGAAACTGGCCAGGAAGGTGAAAATGACCTTGACCTGGAGAACCCAATTCCCCTGTGGGAGGAGGAGGATCAGGATGACCTCCCTTTGTCCCCCCAGGAAGAATTGTGAGTGTGCCCAGAAGGTCTAGATCTCCTTCTCAGGAGTCTAACCACTCTGACACCTCAATAGGGACCTCTGTCTCTTCTCATAGGAGAGAATCCTCTCATGACAGGAGAAAGCGACTGATTGAGTATGAGCAAGCCCAGCTTGAACTCAGAAAACAGCAGTTGGCTATAGACAGGGGGTCCCTAGATCTCTACAAAGAGAGAAATAAGATGGGACTAGAGTCCCATGGTGGCAGCAATTTCCCCAGAGATAGGGAAAGGTCTTATGACCATAGAAGCCTGAGCAAGATTGTCCCTCCCTACCAGAGTGGGTATGACATCCACAAATGGATAACTGCACTGGAGAGGGCCTCTAAAGTACAGAGGGTCCCTCAGGAGCATTGGGCAGCAATCTTGTGGCTCTCCTTTGCAGACAAAGGTAGAGATAAGCTCCTCATTGTTAAAGAGGAGGATGCTGATAAATACAAAGTCTTAAAGAGTGCTCTGATTGATGGGTTTGGCCTAACCACTGAACAATACAGGTTAAAGTTAAGAGATACCCAAAAGGCATAGACTCAAGACTGGGTGGACTTTGTTGATTGTTCTGCCAAGGCTCTGGAAGGTTGGTTATTGGGCAGTAAGGTATGTGACTTCACAGAATTGTACAATCTTATCATGAGGGAGCAGATCCTTAATAATTGTCAAAATCAGCTGTTGCATCAGCACCTGGTGGACTCTGATCTGACCTCTCCCCAAGAATTGGGAAAGAAGGCAGACAAATGGGTCAGAACCACGGTGAGGCAGAAGGTACAGAACCAAGGTGGTGACCCTAAGAAGCAAGATTCTAAAAACTCTGATAAGGGTGGGGAGAAGGGTAAAGACCAGAAGTCTTCACAAGGCCCCCAAAAATCTTCTTCAGGTGGGAATTCACAGTCTAACAAGGGAAGAGGCCAAAAGAAACCATGGTGCAAGGTCTGTAAGCAAAAGACCCACTGGACCAGTGATTGCACCAAGTCCAAAGACTCTACTCCAGCCCCCACCAATGCCCCTAAGGCACCTGCTCCCCCTAGTGCAGTTACAATTGGTGGTGGGACTACACAAGCCAAGGGTTTAGTAGGGATGATCCTGGGTAAGGAGATGAGCTCTGACCTAGTCAGAGAACTCACTCAGGCTGTCCTAGTCTGTGATGGAGGCATGGATGTGACCTCCTCTGTGAGTCCCAGTAATCTGGGCAAGTACAGGCAACAGCCCTTAATCAATGGAAAAGAGGCTTTGGCATTTAGGGACACAGGGGCAAGTGTCACCATGGTGACACAAGACCTTGTGAATCCTGGGCAGATTATACTTGGTGAATTGTACCAAGTGACCAATGCTAGCAATGTCAGAACAGACCATACTCTGGCAGTTGTTAACTTCTCCTGGGGAGGGGTAACTGGCCTTAAGAAGGTTGTGGTAAGTGCAGACCTACCCGTTGAATGCTTGCTTGGCAATGATTTAGAAACTTCAGCTTGGGCAGAAGTGGAGCTCAGGACCCATGCAGAAATGCTGGGCATCCCTGCAGATGTGTTTGCTGTGACCAGGTCACAAGCCAAAATGTCTAACACTGAAGAGGCCTTGGATTCTGGAATAATGGACCAAGGGCCCTCCAAGAAGAGGAGTAGTAGGGTAAAGGCAGTGCCTTCCCCTTGGCTCAGAAGGAAGATCAGTCTCTTGAGGGGGATGATCTCAGTCCTGAGGAAGGAACTGTCCCAGAGGAGCTTGAACCTGACCAGGTTGAGTTCTTGGGGACAGGGGCCCTTCCAGGGCAGATCTGAGCCAGGAGCAGCAGAGCTGCCCTCTCTTGAACCCCTCAGACAGCAAGCTGCTGCTGAGGCTGCTGGGAAAGCTAGTGGTCCCCATACAGTGTATTGGGATGATGGACTCTTATACTCAGAGTGTAGAGGCCCCAAGCCTGGTGCCACCAGGAGGTTGGTTATACCTATGAAGTTCAGGGGCTTCCTATTGACCCTAGCCCATGACATTCCCTTAGCAGGTCACCTGGGCCAGAACAAGACTTGGGACAGAATTGTCCCTCACTTTCACTGGCCCCACATGTCTGAAGACACCAAGGAGTTTTGTCGCTTCCTGTGTAACCTGCCAGGCCAGTGGCAAGGCAGGTGGCACTACAAAGGCCCCCTGATACCACTACCTGTGGTGGGGGTTCCCTTGAAAGGGTGGGGATTGACATTGTTGGTCCCATGGATCCCCAAACAGCATCTGGGCACAGGTTTATCCTGGTGGTAGTGGATCATGCCACCAGGTACCCAGAGGCTATTCCCCTTAGGACCACTACAGCACCTGTGGTGGCAAGAGCCCTCCTGGGAATTTTCTCAAGAATGGGCTTCCCTAAGGAGGTTGTATCAGACAGGGGTGCTAACTTTATGTCTGGATACTTGAAAGCAATGTGGAAGGAGTGTGGAGTGACTTACAAGTTCACCACACCCTATCACCCACAATGCAATGGTTTAGTTGAGAGATTCAACAAAACCTTGAAGGGCATGATTAAAGGGCTCCCAGAAAAGCTTAGGCGAAGATGGGACATACTCTTGCCCTGCCTTTTATTTGCATACAGGGAGGTGCCTCAAAAGGGGTTGGCTACAGCCCTTTTGAACTTTTGTTTGGTCACCCTGTCAGAGGTACATTGTGCTTGGTGAAGGAAGGATGGGAGTTACCTCTCAAGCCCCCAAAGCAAGACATAGTGGACTATGTACTTGGTCTCCGCTCCAGGATGGCTGAGTACATGAAAAAGGCAACTAAAAACCTTGATGCTAGATAGGAACTTCAAAAGCCTGGCATGACTAAAAGGCTGTACTGACTGTTTACCAGCCAGGACAGAAGGTGTGGGTGTTGGAGCCAGTGGCCCCAGCAGCTCTCCAAGACAAATGGAGTGGACCCCATACCATTGTTGAACAGAAGGGTGAGGTTACCTACTTAGTAGACCTAGGAACACCCAGGAGTCCCCACAGGGTTCTCCATGTCAACAGATTAAAACCATATGTGGACAGGGCAGACATGGGCTTGCTCATGGCTACTGATGAGGGACAGGAGGAAGAGAGTGACCCACTCCCTGACCTGCTCTCACAGAATCCTGATGATGGGTCAGTGGATGGTGTAGCCTTGGCAGGCAGCCTCACTGCCCAGCAGCAAACTGATTGCAGACAGGTGCTCAATCAGTTCAGGCACATATTCTCACTGACACCCAGTCAGACCACCTGGTGCACTCATGAAGTGGACGCTGGGGACAGTCTGCCTATTAAAAATAAGATTTATAGGCAACCTGACCATGTCAGGGACTGTATCAGGACAGAAGTCCAGAAGTCCAGAAGATGTTGGATTTGGAAGTTATTGAACCCTCAGATAGCCCTTGGGCTAGTCCAGTGGTCCTTGTGCCAAAACCTCACACCAATGGTGGGAAAAGAGAGATGAGGTTTTGTGTGGACTACAGGGGTCTCAATGCAGTCACTAGGACTGATGCCCATCCAATACCTAGGGCAGATGAGCTAATAGACACTTTGGCCTCAGCCAAGTATCTAAGCACATTTGACCTGACAGCTGGCTACTGGCAGATCAGACTAGCTGATGATGCAAAGCCAAAGACAGCATTCTCAAACCTTAGTGGGCATTATCAATTTGTGGTGATGCCCTTTGGTCTGGAGAATGCACCTGCCACTTTTCAGAGGTTGCTGAATACAGTCCTTACAGGTCTGAAGCTTATAGTGCAGCATATCTAGATGATATTGCTGTCTTTAGCTCCACCTGGGAGGATCACCTGGTCCACCTCAGAAATGTTTTGCAGGCCCTGCAGAAAGCAGGCCTGACTATCAAGGCCACCAAGTGCCAGATAGGGCAGAGTCAGGTTGTGTACCTGGGCCACCTTGTGGGTGGAGGCCAGGTTCAACCCTTGCAGAGCAAGATCCAGACCATCATGGACTGGACTGCTCCAACTACCCAGACTCAGGTGAGAGCCTTTTAGGCCTGACTGGGTACTATAGGAGATTTGTCAAGGAGTATGGATCAATAGTGACACCCCTGAATGACTTAACTTCCAAGAAAATGCCCAAAAAGGTTCAGTGGACAGTTAGCTGTCAAAAGGCATTTGATGACCTAAAGCAGGCAATGTGCACTGCTCCCATTCTACAGAGTCCTGATTACTCCAAGAAGTTCATTGTCCAAACAGATGCATCTGAATTGGGGGTAGGGGCTGTACTGTCACAATTGAATGATGAAGGTCAGGATCAGCCAGTAGCTTTTATTAGCAGAAGGCTGACCCCTAGAGAGAAACGTTGGTCAGCCATTGAGAGGGAGGCCTTTGCTGTGGTCTGGGCTCTGAAGAAGTTGAGGCCATACTTGTTTGGTACTCACTTCCTTGTTCAAACAGACCATAAGCCCCTCTTATGGCTAAAACAAATGAAGGGTGAAAACCCCAAACTGCTTAGGTGGTCCATTTCCCTACAGGGGATGGACTTCACAGTGGAACATAGACCTGGGAGTAACCATGCCAATGCAGATGGACTCTCTAGGTACTTTCCACTTAGAACATTAAGACTTAACTGGGCAAGGTTAGTTTAATGTCCCTACGTTTGGGGGGGTTGTGTAGGAGAGTAGGATCTGCTTCACATGGGTACCCCCACTTTTTGCTGATGCTTCACTGTTTTTCGACTTTAGTCTGGCTGGGGCCCTGCTAATCAGAACCCCAGCCTAGCTGCTTCCTCTCTAAAATGGTTTCCATGTGCCTTAGGCACATCTCTGATTGAATCTGAGTGCCCTTATAAGTCCCTAGTATATGGTATACTATGTACCCAGGGCATAGGTACCTCAGAGGCCTACCAGGGGCTGCAGCATGTATTGTGCCACCCCTGGAAGGCCATCCAAAATGACACCACAGGTCTGCTACTGCAGCCTGGGTAAGGTGGTGCATGCACCTCTTACTGTGATATAGGCTACCTATATCACTACATACATACACACATATAAACCTATAAGTCACTCCTATGGCAGGCCTTATCAATCCTGGAGGCAGAGTGCGTGGTTCCTATGTGAGAGGGTGCCCCTGCATGAGCCGGGCCCCTCTGCAGCGTTCGGAGACCCTTCTCTGATGCTGTTTGTAGTGCAGCCTGACCATATACTCTTAAGCGCATTATACCCTCGCGTTAAATGCTAACTTTGGGATGGCTGCACGGAAACATGTCGTGTTTGGTGTCAAACATCTTGTAATACTACCCCCCCCCGCCAGTTCTGGCAGCGGGGGTAGCATTCCACCCTTCTAGAGGGAGAGACATGTACACACCGGCCTCCCCGGTAACTTCTTTCCAAGCCCTGGCATCACAAAATGGATGCCGCTGCCACAGACACGAGTCTGGCCTCATGCTGCTGACCGAAACTCCGGCAGGGGAGGCCTGGACACAGGTTTCTGTCCCAGGGAGGTGTAACCACCTCCCCAGACAGGATAGTGTGTATTGGGGCTGGGCGGGAGCACTCTCTGGTGCTTTGAAGTCCTGCACTGGGGGCACATTTGGTGTCCCTGTGCATACCCCAGTTCAAACCGGCTCAGGGGCTTCCAGCCCCTGCTCTGGCGCGAAACTGGACAAAGGGAAAGGGGTGTAACCACCCCTCTGCCCTGACCCTCCCATAGGTGGGTCCCCAGAGTATGTCCAACCCCCTAACTTGGTATAAGTATGGGACCCCAGTCCTTAGGACTTTAGATTTACCTGGACGAAACTCTGACACAGAATCCTGGACCTTCGACGCTCTACGTTAAGATTAGAGGACTGAAGAATCTCCCTTGGGGTCAAGGAGTGACTCCCCTGCTTGGCAGGCACCAAAGAAGCAATTGTCCGGTCTGAATCGCTGAAGCTCCCGCCAGATGCCGAAGTCTTTGCATCACCAGAGGTGGATTTCCAGACTTCCCCGAGGCTGCCCTGAGTCCTCAGCAAAGCTGAGGCCCTTAGCTGGCGTGGGTAATGTGGAACCGTGACCCCTGGACACCAATCGCATTTGCAAGTGCATCCTCTTCTGGGTCTCCCACGAAGTTGTGCTTTGGGCTGCGAGTAGCCCCAGCCTCCAGCACCGACTGCACCGAAGATCACTGGCCTCCACTCCACGAGTGTCCTGTGAGCCAGCTCCAAGTGTGTCCACTCAAGGCTCCTTTGCAGTCGCTAGTCCGTTGGCTAGTAGACCCTCCCGAAGGCCAATCTTCTTCTGCTTGAGCTCCCTGGTTGCTCCAGGCGTGCCCTGACTTACCTTTGCTGAGTGAGTCCCACAGACCTTGCTGGTCTGCACCATCGTCCTTCTTCCCTTTCCACGAGACTTGCCGTTGCTAAGGCTTGTTGGGTCCAATCCGGTCGCCGACACCCCTGCAATCGACAAACGTTGTGGGACAGCTCGAATCCAGCTCCTGGTTGTCGTCGACGCCTCCTGGACCTCGTGGCTGTAGAGTCAAGACAACCGTCAACCTACCTGAAGCACTCGACATCGGTGGGCATCTGCTCATCGCCTTCCTGGTCACTGGCTAGTGACCCAAACTCTGTCCCCTCTGCTTTCAGGTTCTTCAGATCTTCGATCCACCTTTGGATCCACCCGAACACTTTCGACTTGGCTGCCAGCAGCACTTTGCAGCAGATCGCCATTGAAAACGACGACGAAACCCGACCCCGAAAGACACCTATGCACCCGGCTCCCCTGGGTGAGGTAACTCGAGTACTCTGGTGCTCCTGTGGGTATTGACACTAGAACAGCCTAGTTCTAACAGGGTTTGCTCCAAGTCCTCCTCTAAGTGTCCCTTTTCTTTAAACTTCCAACTGCGTCTTTCCCCATAGAAGTCAATGGCGATTCGCGGCTGTGTTCTCACACTGCACGCGTCCCCCGTGGGTCCCCTGTGTCACTACCTTGGGTGGTTCCTTGTGGTCCAAGCACTTCTACAGGCTCTAGGCCCTGTGTCTAGCTCAGTGGTGGTTCTTGTACCACTTTATTGGTATATGGTTTGGTACGCCCCTAGGGCTCAAACGTGTATTTGTGCTATTACTGTAGATAACTAACTTATAACTTATGTACTTCGAACTCTAGCCTCATAAAGAGACTAGAGGGGTGTGTTTAGCAATAAATACATATATTTTGAATATATACCTGGTGTGGTCCTCTTTCATTTGGTCACTCAAGAGATTATAGACTGGTAAAACAAGCTGCTTTACATTCCTTCAAGACTTAGCCTGAAGGCTGCTCTCCATAGCTACCACTAGGACAGCTTTCAATAAAGGTTGTCTTTAACCTATCTCCAATAAGGGGTTGTTTGGACTGGTGCAAGGTGCCCACTATAATTAGTGGACAGCATATACCAGGCCAACTTCTCACAGCGCTCTACAAATGTAATCTAACATAACATAACATAACAACACAGAGGTGCATTTAAGATGGGAAAACTGAAAATATATGACGGTGTTTTTTGGAAATGGAGCGAACATGACTTTTGTGTTTTGTCTCCTTTACAGAAAACAAATTTGTTACAGATAAAGCAGAAGGTGCACTTTACCTTTTACAAAAATTGCTTTTATAGAGAAATGTCAAATTTTGGTCGGGACCATACTATTCAAGGGATTTACACCCTGAAGAAGGCCTTTGACCCATGAGGGCAAAATTAGAAGGCTGAAACATGTTGGTACTTGCAGTGGGGATTTAGGGGCAGTTACCCCTCATTCATATCCCCAGATCGCATTATTTTTAATCCTGTCAAGGGGAACCAAGAATAAAGGTATTGCAAAGGTATCTCCTTAGACAGTTTTACTCTTCTGTCTTTCTGAACTAGAGATCCCTTCCTTAGGGAATACTCTTCCTTTTCACAAACTTTCCTTTCCTTTTCTCCCTCACCCTAAAAAAGACACAGCGCTCCGTGCAGTGCGTTGGTCTGCGCCTGGACGTCTGCAGCGGCCCTATGATGAAGCATGCCACTGCATAGTGGGTGAGGGCATTACTAAAAAATCTTTTGATTTTCCCTCTGTTTTGTTTCTCCTTAGTTGACTATTTCCACACAGTGGATAGGGCAGGAACAGAACATTTTCAACTGAATTTGGGTTAACGTCCCTGGCCCTTTTATTAGTCCTTCTCTCTTTTTTGTGAGCTTAGATCAATAAGCGTTTGACTGTTTTACAGGAACTCAATGAATTCCGGGCTTTACAAAGCAAGGTCCAAGTAAAATCACTGCCTCTGGGGAAGTGAAGGTTGTCCCGGCAAGACCTGCCTGGGTCCCGAAGATTGGGGACCTGGTCAGAGAAAAGATAGTGGACAAAAAAGAATTTGGGCTATCATACAGAATGCCTGTACCTGTCCTGGCTGTTGAGGGTACCAGGATTGTACTTCTTCCGCCCCTTGCCTTTCACCGAGACAAAAGGTTTGTCTCATTTTATCTGACCAAGCCACACTATGTGGCCAATTCTCAACAGTAGGCCACTTGTTCTCCTGCGTAGCCGCAGCACTCCTCTCGCTACTGCACAGGAAGTACAGATGGAAGCTTTAATAATGACTGAAGACTCCACTCTCCAAAGAGAAGCTGTAAACAACAATGAAATTATACGTTTCCCTGTTGAAACAGCTGCTACTGTACAGTCAACAAATACAGCAATTTCAATTCGAAAAATTGACTACGTCTATGTAAACATGCCACAGATCGAGTCATCTAACAGTTCTACAAAACCTGCTGAACTGCCAAGCATAGTACGGACGGCGTCTGGCTGCTTCGTGCAGTATGACGATTTCTCATCGGATCCATGTGAACATGAACTGCCATCACTGCCTCTCCCTTTCAAGCTAGGGATTTATGCTCTCTATCATTGGCTGAAAAAGACTTACTTTGTTGTTCCCTGGATACATCTCTGGATTACAATTGGATTACTTTTCCTAGTACTTTGGATTGGTTTAGTGACTTCTGAATGGACACTTTCTCCCAGAACGCTCTGTGGTACAGCTTGTGAATTTGGTCCTTAAACCACATGCATCATCGCAACGTGAACTGAGGGACCTGTCCCTGGTTAACATTACATTCCAGTTCCTGAAGGAATTGTATGGGACAGGGTATCTTATGATGTGTATGGTCCTACTGAACTTTTGCAAATTCCTTATTTGTTCAGAATTTCTTTAAATGATATCTTCACCTCTAGTACTTTCTCTGATGATTAGGACATTGAAACTGTGCACAATTTGCTTGCAGATCTAGGGTAATCAGCTTCCTTTTCTAATGATGAATTGCATGATGATACAAGTAATTATGGCTCTGGAAAGTAATGCCCCTAGGCAACAATAGGTCAAGCTTATGACAAAACCTACTCTAACACAATCATGATATGACGGACTCAGTGTACACTATATGTCATTAAAACATAATTTTATTGATCCACAGACATGAACAGGAACATTCAAATACACCAAGTTTACATAAGTGGCTCTGGATCGCAGCTACCCACTCAGCGCGACGCATAGTTTATGAAACCTTATGAACACTCATCCAATAATATAATGATGTGGGATCGTTTACTGGAATCACTTACTGGTTATTCCTTGAGAAGTTTTATACACATCATCCATAATTCCAGTACAAGACTAAACAGCCTATAGAAGTACCTGTCCATTTCAGTAATCGGAATCCATCCTCTAGCAACTTGGGCTCAAGTGCAGAGTGAAATTTGTGGAGAACTTATACATATCCTCATCAGTTTGGTCCATTTGTTTGTTTATGGAATCATTGTGGCTTTCCTGAAGAAGGCGTCCAGTAATTGTCAAACGCATGTAGAAAACAAGAAAATTCATCACCTAGCCACTTATGTAAATATTGGTGTATTTAAATGTTCCTGTTTATTGTCAAGTTATAATTATATTTAAACTATTGTCCTTTTTGCACTTTATACATGTTTGTTTATTGTATATATTTGTGTTGGTTTACAGTAGGAATTATGTTACAATGGTATTGTTTAGCTTTTTTATGACTGTGGAATTAATTTTCTATGATATTATTATATGAAATTGTATCAATAAAATGAAGTTTTAATGACATTTATTGTACACTGAGTCCGTAATATCATAATTGTGTTAGAGTAGGTTTTGTCATAAGCTTGACCTATTGTTGCCTAGGGGTGCTACTTTCCAGATTTATATTTTCCCTGCCCTAGGAACTATTAGCAGTAGCAGGGGGTCCTTTATTTTGACATTACAAGTAATTATGGCTACATGTTCTGTTTTCAGCCTTATGGTCACCATTTTTACACAAAGCTAGTGTCCCGGGCACTGTTTATAATTACACACAATGGGAACACTGACTAACACTGCAGAAGGGTAGTTCAAAGACTTTGCACAAAAGTTTGCTTATTTTTCAGGTTTTGATAGATCAGACCCAGCCTCGTAATATTAAAGGCTTACACCTACACCTGCAAAAAAAATGCTTACACACACCAAGCAGATATACTCTGCTTCCTTTATTTCCCAACTGTCTACACAGGGTTTTGACTTTTGGAAAGACACCATAGACACAAAATTTGTCTGGGGACAAAAGATTGGCAGGTTCAGGGAACAGAGGCTTTATTTAGAGCATGCCCCATACCATGCCTCATACCATATCAAATGATTTTCCTGGACAGTGCAACAAACTTCATGTCTTGGTTTAGCAAAAATTAGGGATTTGAGCACACCGCGTTCTCACGCTTTGCGAATGGAAGCACTGAACACACTTCAGTGAGTATACACTAGATATACACTAGATACCATGATACGTAATGGTTGTTTTAATTCATCAGATCCCAGTTGGAAGGGATGTTTAGTTTGACCGATAGACACAAACAGGTGTCAGTCTAGATTCCTGGGCAACACCAAAGGATTTTAGATCAATAGACCTGATCAGGGATATGTACAAAGAGAACATTCGGGGGTGGTGACATCGTACAATTTTTTGGTAAGTTATGCTGAGATTGGCTAAAGATCTCAACACTTTCCCAGGTGAAGCAACACTTGTCCCTTCTTTCTGATGATATGGATCTCAGGAATATTTTTATTAGGTCCACGTAATCCACATCAAAAGCGCCTTTTGTATGGTATACACAACAAGCTGTGGAAAATTTCTAAACAGGAAGCTGCCAAGAGATTGCCTGAGATCAACAGATTTAACTTAGAAGAGGCTTTGGCTGAGGTTGACAACGGTATGACCACATTATCATCCAAGATTTATTCACTGGGCAACATAGTGTCTTCCGCAATTGACATAATACAACAAGACATGTCTATTTTACAAGATGGATAGTCACAATTACGGTCAATCATATTAATGAGCTGGATGTTACAAACGTTACTTTCTGGCCACATGCCATGGCGTTACATCAATAGTACAAATCTGTTTTCAGCATACGATCTAACAGAAAGACAGATAATAATGGCACGCAGAGATGCAAATATACCATGTTGCACATTGAAAAATTAGACCAATTACCTTTCACTGTGGCTGAGACACCATCCACTGACTGGATAATCCATGGTTATATCACCCTACCGGTCACAACGTACCAATTCCAATACTGTCTCCAATACCAACAGGTAGGCATATACGAAGCGCTAGGGGAAGGTCATGTGCATGAGTATTGGGGATTACCATTCAGGTTTAGATTCAGGAATGGGGACACAGAGGTTTTCCTTAGCGGTTCTGATTGTGAGGACTCTTTAAGTGGTTCCTTAGTCTGCAAGGACATTTCTATCCACGGGGCCTGCAATGCTTGAGTGGTGAACTTGTCTTGTTATCTGAAGAGTTCTCCAGCTGCTGTGATTCATCCAGTGTTCAGGCTGCTCTCGAATGTGAGCTTTTTGATGCTGAATGATCAAGGTTGCTGCGGAATGGAACCGAGCATCACTTATCTTGTGTCGTTAATTCCATAGTGAATTGTTGTACACAAGTACTGTTTCCACCTGCCCGCACAGTTAGGGAGGCAGTGCTATGGCCTTTGATAAATGTTTCCAACATACAGTTTACTTCTCTGAGCAAGCTGAAAGCCATGCTTTTTCAAAAAGGTTTGTGGCCTTAACTTCGGCCAAAGAGACGTTTGATCTCCAGGTTACAAGGTCCTCGTCTGAAATACAGACACTACTCCACACTAACTTCCTGTTGCATTTTGGGCAGCTGGTCCTCCATAACATGTCTGATACAAAGGGAATAGTGCACTTTTTTAAATGTATTGGTTCTCTGGTTTGGTTAGCACCTTTCAGAAGATTTTTGGAGTTATACCATCTTTCATACACTCTGTGTTGGGAAGCGTTTTTGGAGGGCTGATTTTAATTTTTTTGCTCCGCAATGGATGTCCCAGTTCAACCATGAATGGATACAACACTGCTGGTGCTGCGTTGCCGTGAGAGCATGGTATACTGCTTCGGCACACCTCGGCTTCAAGAACTGAACAAGCATTGGTTCTTATCCTTCTGGCCTGTCTGGCTTGATTGCATACAAACTGTCTTCCGCTGTCTGCTTTGCAGCCATGAAGGCATCCTGGATTTATGTTTCAGATAAGACTTGGTTGCGCCTATGGACATTGAAGTACTGATGGACCCCTTAAAGGCCCATACGTATTGTTGACCCCAGTGTATTCCATTGATGTTGAATGCATTCTTAGAGCCACCCTGGGATGCTTCAGCTCCTAGTGATGTGAACAACGGCTCTGTGGATCACTTATGGGTAACAACACCTCACTCAGTGGTGGATGTGGGAATTGGATGGAATCAGCTTTGCTCCATAAACCTGCTTCGAGGTGCACCTCTGGGATCATCGTCTGTGGTTGTGGGCAGCAGCAATGTTGCGTTTACCACTCGGAACACAAAAACATTTTTGGGGCTTTTCCGTGTGGGAACAATTCGGCCTGTTTATAAATAAAATGAACCAACACAGCTTTTATTTTTTCCTCTCTCTCTTCTAGGCACCGTGGCTTTCTGAGTGCTTGGGATTTCAAACAGTATATTAACTCTTAAGGCTTTTATGCCATATGTTTAGGGGAAGCTTGCTTTTAGATGATTTTATATCAGCTTTAAGGTTTTTTTTAGCTTACATATTATCATGGCTTTCAGACTTCTTGGAATGATTTTACATAGCCTTAAAATGATTTAAGGATTAGTTTTTAAGGTTTTTTAAATGTCCGACTGGCTTTATAGATTTTATGTATCGACCCTTAGTATGAGAAGTTGTCCAAACAATGCACAGATCCTACGGATTAGTGGGAACTACACAACACTAGGAGTCTCAACACCAATGAAGCCTTGAAAAAGTCACTGCGTATTCCTACAATGAAGAAAACTTCCTACTCAACACAAGTCCTTACTGTTTGGACCTTAAATGTTTTCTATGATTACTTACTGAGCGCTATGTTTTTCCCTTTTTTTCACTGTACCACCTTTGTCTGCTGGTTTTACGGTAAAAGCCATTCGCTGTTGAAGGTGGTGATGGTGCAGTCACCACTGTGTAGTTATAATTAGGTCAGAGTTTCCATAGAAAGAGCATTTCTTGTTTTGCTAATATCTTTGGGGCTGATTGATAAATCCTTACAAATCTTTCAATACAGAAAGTTTAAACACCTCAGTTTCTTCCTGGAAAGTTTCACGCCGGTCATTCAAGCAGGGCCAAGAACAAGGGAGGGTCCTAAAATATTGATTTCCCATATTAATTGCCATAGGACATTATGGGAAACGATACTGAAACAACAGCTGAAGAGAAAAACTCAAAATTTGGCAGAAAGTTAGAACTGTACTCTGAAAGCATGCATTTTGCTATTTTGTGTAAATTCATTCAGCCACTTCAAGAAATTTGCATTTAAATAGGTGTTTGGAGTGGTCATAAAGGAATGCAAAAGATAGTGATATCTGGATTTGTGGTGTCCAGATATGCTCTGTTTGGCCATTTTAAAGGGGAGTAGTCAATCCTCACTGGATTTCCACAATGGGAACAATATGTTGTGGCAGCCATTATACGTCTCAGGGACATGGACTCTGAAAATGAATTTAAAAAATTTAAAGGGGCAGGGTGAGCACAACCTGACCCTAAGGGCACTTGGGAGAATCCCAAAGGGATCCTCCTTGACTGGCTGACCCAACATGTTCGGGCAGCCATTACAGGACTCGGGGACATGGCCCACAATGAAATGTATTGTTGTAAAGGCCAGGTTTTGAGGGTTACAAAAAGGAGCACATATAAAGTGTGTTAACAATTTTCAGTCACAAAATAAATCAATTATTGACAGTAGGCTACTAATTTAGGAACTGTGGCATGTAGTCAAGTGATTTTAAACTGTAAAAAATGCTGCCTCTCTACCTGGATTTGACATTGTATGTTTGGAAGAAAACTGTTTTATCTCATTATTTTTTCATAGAAGTTATAGAAGGTGCTACAGAAGCTAAAATGAGAGCACATTTTCTATAAGTTCACACTATCTTTCTCAGTCATGTGAGAACAAAGTCTGATATACTGAGGAAAACCTACTTCCAACAGCAGCAACAACAAGAGTTACTGAAGTGCGTAGGTTCCACCACAAGTGTGGGGCCCACCAGAACTGTGGGGCCTCCGCACGAGTACAAAGGCCCTGTTGAGTCAGGCCCTCAGTGCACTATCCCCACAGTGTTCTAATGAACAACTAGAGAGCTAACATTAGCAGAGGCTGTCCGAGAGAGCAGATGATATGGCGGAGAGTCGGGGCCATCTGGCGAATGGGGCATGGTTGCCCCGTCTGGCCGGTGGAGGGGTTTTGGTTGCGGTGGTGAATAGAGGATTGGGTAGGCGTGTGTTTCTTTTTTGGGCTAGAAGTAATGCATTCTGCCTTGGGTTTATTGTAGGACAAATGTTATTTTTCCTGGGTTTGTCCGAACCTTAAGTTACAAGCAGGAGCAAGGCATTCTCCAATGATAAAGTGATGATGTCCCGAGAGAACTAGGTGAACACAGATTCAACCGAGAGGAGGAGAGCTTTGTCCTTTAAGCCCAGAGGTGCATTCACATGCTTTTGATCTCTTCTGCTACGAGCCCAAGAGGCACAGCTTCTCTGTGGAGGAGGCTGTTGAGCAGTACTTGTGAAAGGGGATTGTTTTGGCTAGTTGAGTTTTTTCTTGATACCCCCGCGTGAGTCTAGCTCATGGTGCAAAGTTTCTGTTTGTGGCTATGCCTCGTGTTATACACAGACTTATAGAAGACGTATTCTTTGAAAAAAGGCACATTGCCTACAAACCCAGTTGCTCCTATTGGGAGGCTTTGTAGCTTAGTTGGTTAAAGCACCTGTCTAGTGAACAGAAGATCCTGAGTCAGTTTAGTGTGGTGTGTGAAGCGTTCTTTCATTGGCTGATTGGTTCATTTTTACTGAGAAATGAGTAGTTAGTGTTCTTGGGGGTGCGGGCGGTGTTTCATCACCAATATTGCCAGCAGTATCGGATGCTTCCAAGCATGCCTGGGGGACCAAAGAAGGGTGCCAAGACGGCATGCCCGGTTAATAGGATGGAGGAAATGATGCGTGGCCTATTGTAGAAATCTTCCATAAAAAAGGGAGGTATGATCCAATAAGGCCAACTTATGGGGAGGGATCTAGATAATATAGCACAAAATGTATGAACCCCATGTGGCCATCATAACACATCCACTTTCTTAACCCCGCATCCACTTGAATCCAGTGTGTTTGAGAGTAAATCTCATATTTTATTTTTTCGCAGTCATTTTTATTAAACGTTTTTCATTTTATCTTGATCTCTTCATCTGCAATACATATAACATTAATAATACATATACAATTCTCATGAACTTCATGAGATTTTGGATTGTGTCAAATGAGTTGTCTTCAGTTGTTGTGATGTACCACAACTTTTTCTTTTTCTGTATATATGTCTAAGTGGTATTGTTTCTTGTCAATTGGATTTTTTGTTGTATATGTTTTGATGGCCACGTGGGGTTTATAAATTTTGTGCTATTGCAGAAATCAGCAGTCATTAAGGGCTAACCTTAGCATTGCCAGGAATAAGATCATGAAAGAGAAAAACTTGGGGAGGGTGGCAGGTCCTTTTGAATCCCCCCCTTTTCAGAATTTTTTGTGTTCACCTTTGGGCATAGTTCCCAAGAAAGACCCTGGGGAGTACAGTTTGATTCATAACCTTTCAGCGCGTAAGGGGCAGTCAGTCAACAAGGCTATCGATGGGGCATTGTGCTTCATTAAGTATGCCTCGCTTGATCAAGCGATCACAAGGCTCCAGGAGCTGGAACTCTGCTGGCAAAAGCATACATAGAATCCGTTTTTCGGCTGCTACCAGTTTACCAGGAGGATTTTCATCTGTTGGGCTAACAGTTTGAGGGTGCATTTTATTTCAACAAATGTATTCCCATGGGCTGCTCAGTCTCGTGTGCTTACTTCGAGAGGTTTAGTAGTTTCTTAGAATGGGTATTTGTAAGGAGGTCAGGACACCATTGGGCACTTCATTATTTCGATGACTTCCTGTTCTTGGGGGCGCCTGGCACAGGTGACTGTGGAAGGGCCTTGCAGTGCTTCCAGGAAGTGATGGGGGGATTCGGGGTGCCGCTGGCACAAGCAAAGACTTGTGGACCAGCAACCATTATAGAATTCCTTGGCATAGAATTGGATTTCAGGGCAGGGGTATCCAGGCTCCCACAGGAGAAGGTCGGAGCATTCACAAAGGCATTGGAAGAATGCCTGAAGGCGCAGAAGGTGACACAGGTGGTAGTGGGGCTGTTGAATTTTGCACTCCGCATTATACCCATGGGCCACCCATTTTCTAGGTCTATTGCACAGGCCATGTCTGGTCTGAAGTCAAAGCACCAGTGACAAGTGAGGTCTGCCAAGACATGAGAATATGTGAAGCTTTTTTGAGGGACTTTAATGGGACAGTGGTATGGCCAAGCCCTGCCAACACCAATGAGGAGTTGGGTTTATTTACAGATGCAGCAGGCAGCACAGGCTTTGGGGCCATTTTGGGGTCAGCTTGGTGCGTGAAAAAATGGCCAAGAGAGTGGTTTGAGTCGGGCTGGTGGCGAACATTGGTTACCTTGAGCTTTTTACCATTTTGGTGGCCCTCACAAAATGGCCTGAAAAGTTCTGCAACCAGTCAGTGGTATTCTGATCGGATAACATTACGGTTGGTGGATTGCATTAACCATCAAGCTGCCAGGTGTAAAATGATCTTGCGATTATTGAAAGAGATCATACTGCTATGCTTGAGATTAAATGTTGATTTGAGATTGAAACATTTGCCTGGTGTACTGAACAATGCTGTGGATGCTTTATCTTGTTTCAAGATGCAGGTATTCAGGTATCACCACTCAGAAGCAGCAGAGTTCCCCTCAACGTTGCCAGAACATCTATGTCAGCTTGGTGCCCCAGTTTACCAGACCTCGTTGCGGCCACATTAGCGCCTAGGACAAGGCGCGCCTATGATGGGGCATATTGTGCATATCACAGGTTTCAGGACATACAAGGAGTGGGAGGCTGGTTTTCCCATGAGTCAGTAATATCATTCCTGGGGTACCTGAGAGGAGAAGGTAGACCTGTCTCCTATGCCAAGCATCATATCGGGGAATTTCATTTTTTTAAAGATGCTGGGTTACACAGACGTGACAAAAACATTCCTGGTGCAGTGGGCTTTGAGGGACTGGCAGCGCCTGGAGGGGTGTGGACCAGACTCCATGCGCCCTATAGACACAGTGGAACTGGCAAAGTTCATGGCCTCTCTTGATGTGGTGTGTAGATCATCAGATGAAGTTCGCCTTTTCAGGGCGTACTTTCTCCCTGGCATTCTATGGGGCATTGAGGGTGAGCGGCCTGGTAGCAAAGAACAAAAAAGATATGAAGTGTGGACTACAGTGGACAAATGGGTAGAAGGGACCACATATTGCTGCACCAAGCCCCATGGAATGACTGTTGTCCGCTGGGGGATCTGGAAGCCTTTATGGCTCACCGGAGGCAGGGGAAGGGAGGCCCGCTTTTGGTACCTGGGATGGGACACCAGTCACAAGGTTCCAATTTACCAGGGTGCTCCACAGGGCACTGGGGGTGGTAGGTTTGGATCCCGCAAAATATGGTTCCGATTCATTTCTTATTGGCACAGCGACCACTGCCGCAAGCTTGGGGTTGGCGGGACAGACAGTTCAAAGCATAGGCTGATGGAAATCTGATTGCTACAAGCACTATGTGAGATTATACATGTTGTAAATACCCCCAGTTTGTTTCTAGTTCCTTATCTTATTCTCCTATCAACACAGGTGGTAGAGAGGTAAGGGGGATCCAGCCGCTGGATACTTCACTGCCTCTGGTGTACGCTGGAGCAAGAGACGTTACAGACATACTGGTGGTGGGTTACTCCTATGTGAGGCGCGCAAAGAGTTTTTATTCTGCAGGTGACTACGCATCACGAACAAGGAAACATGGATATCAGCTGACTTTCTGTGGTCAGGGTGGGGGCTTTACCTGGCCCACTGCAGAACTGCATTGGACAGATTGTTGCCCCAGAGGCTTATGCTTCCAGGGGTGATAATTGTCCATAGGGGAGGCAATGATTTGACGGAGCTTGGACTGAGAGACTTGTTTGAATTGGTTGTTTTTGAAATGTGTTGGCTGGCAAAGAAATTCCCGGAGGCCATAATTGCATGGTCCAATATTGTCCCGAGGTTGAGTTGGAGAGGTTGTAAGTCAGTAAGAGCTATAAATGAGTCAGTAAAACGGTTGAACCGGAAGGTGGGTAATGTTCAGGACAGCTCAGCTGTCAACAATACCTCATGGATGCATCGGGGGGAACGTTTTCTATTACAGGATGGAGTGCACCTGTCTAAAGAATGTAACAAAATGTTTCTGGAACATTTGTTGGCCTGGCTTGGCTAGCGTGCAATGTCTGTTGGTTGGGGGGCCAGATAGTCAGTGAACTATGGTGGCCTGTGGTGGGTAAGGTCAAGTTTCGGGGGACACTTCGGACCCTTTACGGCATCCTGTTTACCAAATTAAACATCTGCGTACTGGACCCTCCAAGGGCTGCTGCCACCAGGTCAAAAGGAGGTGGCAGGGGCACAGGAGGTTCTGGGCAGTCGCTGACACACAGTCCTTACCTGTCAACCACCCACGCAGGTGCATTTGAGCACAACCTAGCACTGGCCCTTGGGCGAAGACAAACCTGGGTGTAGGGGGTGCCCACTGTAGGTATCCTAAGGGCAGCCTAGCACCCTGCACAAGAATGCTCTGAAGTTTGAAGACCTCCCATTAGAGAGGGGGGAGGGAAGGAAGGTCCCTCCCATAAGGAGGGACCCTGTCTTTTGGGACATGGGAAGGGGTAAAAGAAAGGGCAGAGCCAGTCTTGATCTCACTCGGGACAGTTATGGAATCATTTTATTGGTTGCACAGGAACAGACTAGTTATGGTTAGGTGGTTCCCATGTACTAGAGTCTCTGTTAAGGCTAGGTCACATTTGTAAACCAAAAATGTAAATAATGTGGTTACTGTGTAAAATGTTATAAAATGTTTTTTATTGTGTAAAAAATGATAATAAATTTGGCCAGGTTCTTACGACCCCTATCCCAAAGAAATAAGAAATGGGCTCATTGCATTGATGTGACATGGGGTTGTTTAGGTAAGGGGATAATGGTAAGTATCATGGAACATCGGCGACTTCCTGCCCATATCTGTCTTCACAAACAAAATGAGGGAGTTTGTTTTGTCATAGAAATTATGGTTACTGCTCTAGAAAGCTAAAATGAGGACACATTTTCTATGAGTTCTCAAATATCACTTAAATTATTCTGACATGCAGACTGAAACACAGGGCTGGCTATAGTGCAGGTGGCGCCCAGAGCGAAAAAGTTTGTTGGTGCCCCCCAATGACCACCTCTGTCACAGATTCCCTCACTACCATGCTTTAATGGTGCCCCTAAAGTCTCCATAACCACTCTCTCTCTCAGATGTATTTAATGACTTTTACAGCGCCACTCATTTTTTTTTGTAAACATATTTTATTTACTTTTGTATAAATCACATTCTTGTGCGTACATCTCAATACGTAATAGGGCCCTCAATTGTCTATCTATTCTAATACAATTTTCGTTCCTACTTGCCCATCTGTGATTCTAGTCTCCTCCCGTTGGTTATGCATGTTTAAACTCCCCCAGTTCCCCCCAAATCCCCCTCCCTCTCCCGCACTGCAGGCCATTCTCTTCCATTATGTAACGCTTTCTCTTGCTATTCATAAGTTGACTGTGCAGCCTTCGTGTGTGCATCCCTTTATCCTATCTTGTTCAGTTCGTTGTGCTAAACTTACTGGTTAGCCTCCCTGAGTTCCAGCTCTCGGTAGGTACCTGGGTCCTGTCTCTGTGGGCTCCCCTGTCTAGAGCCCGCCTGTGGGGTGGCACTGCCAGACTCCAGGTCATTGCGCTTCAGCTCTTCCACCAGTGCCTCCCATGCCTGGGCCCTCTCTATTCTGCCTACGCCTCATCTTGCGTTCCTCATCAGAACTCTACTCTCGCAGCCCGCCCACTTCTCTAGCTCTCGTTACCACCTAGTGATGTTAGGGCCATTTGGCGCTTTCCGCCTACTGGTGATGTCTCGCTTGGCTAGGATAAAGGCCAGGTCCTGAAACCTGGCAGTGACTTTGGTCCTGGCCATGTGTGGGAACATGTTAAGTAAGCAGTGCGCCGGTGTACATGGCACTATGCTATCAGTGATTCGGGCCGTCTCCATTGTTACCTCCTGCCAATAGTACGCCAGTGCCCGGCATTTCCACATCATATGGATGAAATTTGCTCCTACCTCCTTACATCTAGGACATTCCACATCTTCCCTGTGAAAGTATTGGTTTATTCGTTCCGAGGTAATGTATGCTCTGTGTAATGTGTAAAAACATATCAGCCTGAATCGTGTGTTTCTGGACACTTGTGGTGCCCTTTGCAGTACATTTTCCCAATCCTTGTCTTCTAGTGGTCGTCCTAGGTCCTCCGCCCAGTGGTTCCTTAACTCATCAAGCGGCTTTGCAGAGTCTTTCCCTATCGTTCGGTATAGACATGTGACTGCCTTTATAACCCCCCCCCGGCTATCCCAATATATTCGCATATGGCATATGGTGACGGTTCTGTTGTGCCCATCTGCCAGTGCCATCGCATTGCCCCCGTAATCGCCCTGTGCAGCAGGAACTGGCCCTGTGGGATGTCCCAGTCAGTACTAAATTACTCGAATGGGAGCAGTTCTCCATCCCTGTACAGATCCCCTACCTTTGTCGCCCCCGCCAGTATCCAGTCGTCCAGGCCTCCCCAGTGTCCTCTGTGTGGCAGCGCCCTGAGCACCACCATCGGAAGCTCCGGTGAGTAGGGGTGTTTCGTCTGGGTCCTCTGAAGGCATCTGTGCCAACATTTCTGTATCAGTCTGTGTTCATTAGTATGTATGTGTTGAGGCTTTGTGGTCCTCATAAGTATTCGAAGTAGCTCATCCTTCCCCGGGGTGAAGGGTGGCACCCCCCTATCTGGCGTGATCCTCCCCGCTATCCATTGAGTGAATCTCTGTAACTGCCCTGCCAAATAGTAAGATTCAAAGTCCGGGGTTGCCAGCCCCCCCTCTAATGACAGCCGCTTTAACTTGGCCAGAGCCACTCGTCGTTTCCCAGTTCCCCATATGAAGGCTGAAAGGCACGTGTCCACCTCCCGGAACCACACTCTGGGGATCCACATAGGCAGTGTGACAACTAAGTACAACAGACGAGGAAGAGCCACAATTTTTAGCAAGGAGATCCGTCCCACCACAGAGATGGGGAGTTTCCCCCAAAATCCCATGCTGTCTTTCAAGGACCTCAGCGCTCCCCTAGGTTTCCTTCCTGCACGTCTTGAAGCGAGTGGAATATCTTCACCCCCAGGTATCGGAAGCTGCGGGGCTCCCACCTCAGATCCTCTAACTCCTCGGGCTGTGCTGGTCCGCTACCATGGGGAACAATTTACAGCGCCACTCATACCAGTGTAGGGTGTCCTAGCACTTTACCTCACACACACTACATTTAGACAATCAATCATAGGTGTGTAAATCAGTGTAAAGGGAAATGTTAGGTAAGACAGAGGACTACAAGGTATAGGAGTCATATGTCATCCATACTGGTAGACAGTGTAGTTTAATAGTACTTGGTCTGGAGAAGAACAAAAATGCAAAACATAACTCGATGGTTTGGGGTTCTCTTTAATAATCAGAATTGATTTCTATCCAAATGAACCCTTTTTCCAACATTAGGATAGTGAAAGACTGGGGGAAACAATCATAACGCTCTAATCTACACCTTGTAGTTTGATGCAGCTGTTTGATGTCGGTTAACAGCTCACTTTTTTATTATAGGATTTTAACTTATAAACTGCAAGTAACAAAAGGATCTCTCAGACAGGAGCAGCAACCCACTTACCTATTTATATAATATGCACTTTTCTGATCGGCATGCTACATGTTCTTTACAGCAGGAATATTAACCCACTGCGCTACCTTACCATGAGTCAAAACTTCCACTAGAAAAACTTTCTGTTCTGTTCCCGGGTTAGACCCATGTAGCGAAGTTGATCATTTCTTATATTGTCCTATCTTTTCACAATAACATTTTTGCAGCGAACTTTTGCATATATTTGCATGTACGACAATAATGAATTAGTTTCTCTGAAACTACTTTGTTTACAGATCTAGCTTCGCACAATATCATAACAATACCTCAAACATCATGTACAAGGCCTCTTTACGCACTATGTACAAATGTTGTTCTATCTTCATCCACGGTGCGGCAGAGTTATCTACATATCCATATTATCCTAATCCACAACGTACATCACAAGGTTGCTTTCTATGATAAATAATGAACATTCCGATAGATTAGTAGAGGAGGCACTTCAGCAGACACCGACGGTCCCAGCATGCTGAGACTTCATCAGGCAGTGGTCTGGCATCTCCATGAGGGGGTGTCCAGTTCATGACCAAGACGGGCTCCTATATTCTCTCTCACCAGGTAATGGGGTTGGCTCATTCTTTGGGGGGATTCTTGCCTTTACACCCACACACCCTCTAGGTACACTTAGAGTAGGGTTTTGCATAGTAGGAGTACACTAGATTACTACCTTGTCTATATGCCTGCATATATACACTGTTTTAGCTCCATGGTAAAAATATATCTACTATTTACGCTCTTGGTGCTCGCAATCACTTTTATCTGCTTCTGTCTACTGATTATCGCAGCACATGAATTCTATACAAGAGTAACGTTGGTTCAATAAATATCTTGAAAACGGCCCACTGTATATTCTGTATATTTCTCTGAGCACGAGTAAGCAAGAGTGACTGAGCGAAAGGTTCTGATCTGTTTCCACGATCTCTGAGGGGTCAGGGTTGTCATGTTCAGTGGTAGCCAGAAACCATTCAATCCCTGATAAGGTTATGGGGGCTTACGGTGGCACAGTGACCTAGATGGTCTATAGGCCAACATATCCTGCGGGGGTGTCCGGAATCAGTCAAGGCATCAAGCCCCGAGTTTATGTTGTCCAACAAATGCGCAGACCATACAGAATAGTAGGAACTACAGGACACTCCGATCTTTCTTCAGAAAAAAACATTAATCAACAGAGTTATCTTGACATTTTTATTGTTGCCTGAAAATTGCTGGAGGCAAGGAACGGAACAGCAGATGCTTTTAAAACCATAATATAATTGCAAACACGATACTCCCACCTGAAGTCAGTGCCCTTTGGTGGCACCTGTCGCACCAGCCTAGAGCCGGCCCTGCTGAAACATGTACCTTCAACACCAGCAGCAGTCTGTCAGTTAACTTCCCTGTGATCAACTGCAGCTTTACCACAAAACTCTAATGAGCAACTGTTGCAGGGGAAGGGATAAAATAAACTCCTACTTCATCAGTTATAGCCTCAAATCACCAGGCCCATTTTCCTTAACCATATCATTTCTCAGATCGAGATCACTGGAAACCTCCAATAGCTACTGCCATTACCATTTCTTAGGTCCTCCGATGGATCTTGCGTTGATCTGTAAGGGACTAGAATATTCGGGGAATGAACATTACTTTTACAAACCATGAATATAGATTTCTTGAGACAAAGAAAATCATCAAAAGAATGAGACAGAATCAGTAAAGATAATTTAGCAAAAACATTTATCAATGCCTCAAGAACTGCGGTAAGGGCAGAAACACATTTAAAGATCAGATTTATTAACAGATTGTTAATGCAAAGTAAACCACACAGTACATTAAAGTCTTCTTCATCCGAGGGAGATATAACCTACTTAACATGAAAATACAGGCTCAGTTGATGCTCATACAAACCAAATCAGTGTAGTTCGTTCGAATTCTGTCCTCTGGTAAATCAGTTTGTGTCCGTTTTGCAGCACCGATTGCCACAGTAGGAGTCAGGTAACCTTTCAGCCGAAAGGTTGTTTTCCTGTGCACGTTTGCCAACAGGCAATAGCACAGGATAAGGTCACCGTTCGCTTAGGGTTCAGTTAGTTAGAGTCTATTCCACCCAGAATGAGTGGAAAGGGGCAAGGAAAAAGAAAACTTACAACAAAGCAAACATGCGTGGATCAATGGACAAACCAACAGCATACTAGTCAGGAAATGCAAGAAAGTTAGAATAGCCAGTCTGAAACTCCTCCTTAATTTGGGCAATTATACGCCAATATTTTCCGGGTTTACACCCCTTAGCATATCAATTCCCTCAGTCCATGAGGTTTCATTGGTCGTTCACAATGGGCTGTTATGTGGTGATCGGTAAAATATACAAATCCGGAAGAATTAAGTAATCCTTTTCTCACGTTTTTCCTTAAGATCCTTATGTTCCATTTGGTTAGTGTCTTGTAACATCCTCGGAAGTAGGCTGTACTTTTACTCCTCAGTCATCAGTCCATTCCCAGGTGCATTTCTCTTGGATGTAACAAGATTTGTGCTACAAGTAAGAAGTGAGTCCACTGAAGACCAGAACACAAGTGGAAACTTTACTGAAATTTCTCATAGGGGTTGGGTGACAGCTTTCACATGATTTAGCGTTAGCTAAGGAAAGAAAACTTTTGAGGCCTGAATGAAAAACAGCAGAATCATGATAATATTAATATTATTTAATATCACACAATTCTAAATGCTTTAGCTTTTCAAGTTAATCATATGCATTGCTCTCATGTAATATGTCAGTATTAAGCACTAAAACCTTTTCTTCTTTCAAGTGGAATATCAGTATTATTTTTATACGTTATCATGTGAGCTTATTTCAGCAGATTACTTTTCAATGCATATATTCATTATATCCGTTACAGAAAAATCTCTAAGAATCTATGTCAGTTCTCTGTTAAATGCATTCTCTACACTTCGTTAATGTCAATACGCATGTTCAATTTCAGTTAAATGAGATACATTCATTTTAATGCACGTTAAAATATTGTCAATATAAACTCTCTAGGTTACTGTTTGTTTTACATTTTTTCTCATAAACACGTAAAGGCTTTTGAATAAAATTGTAGTTGCTGGACATAGCTTTTCGTTACCATATAATCATTATTCTAACATCCTGCATGCTTTTAGAATGCAGTATCTGAATCATGACTTTGCAGATGTAATTTCTCTCAGTAGGTAAACATATAATTGTTTTGTCTCATCCATTTAATAAGTGTTGTAAACCTGTTTCTTGGGTAGGAATTGGTAAAGATGGATGCATGATAAAAAGCATCACCAACACAACTCAATTGCTAACATTCTGTATTTATGGCAAAAGTGAGGCACAACTGAATGACATCTTGATGGAATCAAAGCTGTAAAACTGAAAGCATTTCCTACATAGAGTACTGCAGTAAATGACAAAAGGGGAAGGAAAGTTCTTTTTTGCCAGAGAAAAGCTAAAATGAGACCACAATTTCTCTTAGTTATCAGATAGCTTCTTCATCCATTTCAGTAAAACCTTCTGACATGCACAGTCAAAAATGTACTTCCAAGCTGTCTGTCAGTTAACTCCCTAGTAATCAATTTTAGTGTCACCACAGAGTTCAAATGAATAAATTGCATGCAAACATGTTGTATTCAAGACAAAAGTAAGGGCACCTGAACTCCACTTTGTCAAAAAAAGACCAGCTAAATTTAAAGCCTTTCCCGTAGAGCAGTCTGAATTAAATTATTGTTAAGATGTTAATGGAAACATGAAACCAAAAGGCTTAAAATGTGAGAAGATAAAAATACTAGTTAAAGAGAGAGTCATCTGTATAAATACAGTAAATACAGCATCCTCTTTCCACATCTGTTTACTCAGCCTCAATGAGGATAGTGCTACTAAAATATTTAATTAGGCAGCAACAAAACCCAACGCCTTTTGGCGACTTGTCGTCTTGATCACGGGATAGTAGTCAGCAGTGAAAACAGACATAAAGTGCTAGTGTGAACAACGTAGAAAACGTACTACAACACAATTACTACCGTTACATTACCTAGTAGAATTCACATACGATGCCAATTGTGCTTAAGGTTTTGATGTTGTATTGCAGTTTTAGTTCATCATGCAACATCACGCCCAAGTGAGCATGTAAAGCCATCTTAGAGCAAATAATATTTTTATTGGGAGTGATTATTTAAGTCATGAATAAAAAAGTTGCTTTTTACACTGGATCAGGCATATAGCAGAACAACTTTGAGCAGGAGTGTGGTATGAACGTGATTTTTATTTTAACTATTTTAATTAGTAGGGTTACTGCTAACAATACAATATCTGTGTGTTGCGCTTTGTTAGTGGGTCAGATAACAAAATAGTACTATAGAATCTACTCAGTGGTAGCTTGCACCGGAAGCTGGCAAGTGCTGGGCAGTCGCTACTGTCAAGCCTTCTGGTCCAATGGTGTAATTCCTTGGACTTTTTATGCTTTATGAATGTTATATCAAGAGGGATACAAAAATATGTTGAAATACAAGTAGCTCTGGAATGTTTAAATCCCATCTAAAAACCTCTTAGAAGTAAATTCTTTTTACTCCTGATGCTAGACTCAGACAGCAGTAAACTAATAAAGCAGCGTGGAAGAGCTAGTGCTGTGCTAATGTTTAAAGAGGGTACAAGAGAATACCACAGTGAAGAGTATCTTATAAAACACTAGGGGGCATATTATCAACGGCCAGCGATAATTATTGCTGGCCGTGCTTAGCAATAGATTTCCTATCGCAGGCTATCTCTGGAATTTATCGCCCTGGTAGCGCGTTATTAACAACACGTTTCTCCAGGGCGATAAAAATTCCAGAGATAGCGAGGTTATCGCCGTTTTGCAGGGAACATCGCTGGTTTTCCAGCGATGTTCCCTGCAAAACGGCGATAACCTTGCTGATACGACCCTGTGGTCGTATCAGCATAATCCACCCCCTATGTCAAACATAGGTAAGTCAGGATTTTAGCAGACGTTAGATTTTGGCAAAAACGGCCGTTTTCTCCAAAATCTAACGTATGCTAAAATCCTGTGGGCTGCCTTGTAAATATCGTGATGTGAACATCAGCGATATTTGCAAGGTAGTCCATCCGGGGTACGCCCAGTGACGCCCACTTTGCATCTCATTAGAGATGCAAAGCTGGGTGTTAAGGGAAAGGGCGCTACGGCAAGGATTCACGCGATAGCGTGACCTTGCTGATAAGGCGATAAAATTATCGCCGCTTTTCGGCCGAAAACGGACGCAAAAGCGGCGATAATTTTATTGCGCCGCCTTGATGATATGCCCCTTGGACTAGCATGACTTGAGTAAACAAACCGCACATTATCTTTGACAGTCAGAGCAGATGAGAAGTTTGTTTTCATCCGGTCATACACGTATTTGTTAGATTGGGTAGTGACCAAAGCAAAGCAAAAGGCTTGCAATTGTTTGCGTTCTTCATAATTGGCAAGCAAATTTTGCTTATGATTTATTGTATATGTGCTCGCTAAATTTGAGAGGCTAGTGTACCTGTGTGTCTCATCACTTTAGTAGCCCTCACCTGCATTGAGTTTGCTATTTTGTGAAGGGTGAGCTTCGGGGGGGTGGTTGGGGCGTGATTTGCCCCTAATAATTGCTTTCCTGGCTTGATGGTTGGGTTTGGGGGCTCCAACTTGAGTCTGGTATGTCTGTGTTTGTTTTCCTCTTGTTCTGCAAAGAGACCTTTCATATTTAAAAGTGTAATTCTCATTTCACTTACAGAGGAGGTTTTAACTTAAAAAAAAAAATAGGAGGTTAAAGATATATAGCGATACCAAAGGGGATGATGGACGGAGCATTAGAGCAAATCAAACACTCACCCCCAGTCAACTGATCTGGGTTTAATCCATCATCATTCTTTAGCTCACTCCACCACCCCAGTTCAGACATGGCCATATGCAAATCAGTGTGACCCTGTGCCTCATGGGAACAGTTCAGCCCGAACTGCCAAGCCATGTCTTCCCTGGACCGGAAACAAGCATCCTGGGACCGGTTTTGGGTTCAAAACCCTCATCAGCCAGGCTATCTTGAATCCAGTGGCAAAGTGAGCAAGGGACCCACGTCTGGGCATACCCTGCCAACTTAGGGCGAACAAAGCGATACCACAGGGGATGATGGACGGAGCGTTAGAGCAAATCAAACACTCACCCCCAGTCAACTGATCTGGGTTTAATCCATCATCATTCTTTAGCTCACTCCACCACCCCAGTTCAGACATGGCCATATGCAAATCAGTCTGACCCTGTGCCTCATGGGAACAGTCCAGCCCGAACTGCCAAGCCATGTCTTCCCTGGACCGGAAACAAGCATCCTGGGACCGGTTTCGGGTTCAAAACCCTCATCAGCCAGGCTATCTTGAATCCAGTGGCAAAGTGAGCAAGGGACCCACGTCTGGGCATACCCTGCCAACTTAGGGCGAACAAAGCGATACCACAGGGGATGATGGACGGAGCGTTAGAGCAAATCAAACACTCACCCCCAGTCAACTGATCTGGGTTTAATCCATCATCATTCTTTAGCTCACTCCACCACCCCAGTTCAGACATGGCCATATGCAAATCAGTCTGACCCTGTGCCTCATGGGAACAGTCCAGCTCGAACTGCCAAGCCATGTCTTCCTGGACCGGAAACAAGCATCCTGGGACCGGTTTCGGGTTCAAAACCCTCATCAGCCAGGCTATCTTGAATCCAGTGGCACAGTGAGCAAGGGACCCACGTCTCGGCATACCCTGCCAACTTAGGGCGAACAAAGCGATACCAAAGGGGATGATGGCTGATGAGGGTTTTGAACCCGAAACCGGTCCCAGGATGCTTGTTTCCGGTCCAGGGAAGACATGGCTTGGCAGTTCGGGCTGGACTGTTCCCATGAGGCACAGGGTCAGACTGATTTGCATATGGCCATGTCTGAACTGGGGTGGTGGAGTGAGCTAAAGAATTGTCATAGGGATTCTGCACACACACAGAGCTATGCATAGGATAATAGGACCTCGGAATATAGTGGTGAGCCAAACATAAACCTTAGCACCTAAAACCCCAACCCAACTAGCCTTAGTGTCCCATTAGCAACAATGTACCAATGATTAGACAACCCAGAACATGGTATCTCTCTCT